>VYZT01006621.1:102708-139204 GCA_013400735.1 Pomatostomus ruficeps | reverse complement strand
GATGCCAGCCTCCCCCTCTTACTGACTTCAACCTGTCAAGTCTATCTCTAGTCCCTTTTTATCTTCCTTGTCTTTGGAAATAAAGCTGCTTGTCTCTTTTCTATCTTCTGGTGAGTTTGACTTCTTTTTCCCTGAATTCCTAACCCCCTTCTTCATTTCCCTTCTTTGGGAGACCAGACTTCAGTTTTCATGTTGACAGTCAGCCTGGCTCTAGTCTTTCACTCCTTGAATTAAAATTCCTGGATTGCCGTCAGCTTTCAGCTTTCCTGTTGATTGCTGGAGTTGCTCACTACAGTTTCCACTCAGCCTTTTCACACCCTTCAGTCACTTCCTGCATTTCTTCCCTATAATCTAGTCTTACTTGTGTTTTACAAGCCCTCTGATGAATTTCAGTCTCCTAGCACATCCTTTAACCTGTCTTTTCCTCTCCTAAACAGCATTCCACCCTGATTCCCCTGATTCTTTTCCTGTGATGTTTTTCATTGATTTATGTCTGACTGTAATCAGCGGTCATCCTTCAAATTTTTGGCTTCTCTTTTCTGTCCTTGCTGCTGTAGTTGTGTTGCCCTGATTTATACTTAGAGCCCAGTAGAGCAAGAAACCCCATGCAGGGCCAGTTCAATTGCAGGAAGCTGTGCTCTGCAATTGGGAAAGAAAAGAAACTCCTGAAAGGCTTGAAGAAGCTCTGTTTTGGTGTGTGAGGTTGATCAATGCCACAAAGCCTTAATGAGAATTTAGCATCAAACTTTTACCTAACTTTTAAAAACTGCACACCATTATATACTGCTTGCATGTAAGATGTGCTTCAATAGCACTTCTGAGCTATAGGACAGATGTAGCTGTCCATGGCATTGCGAGTGTTTTATAATGATCTCATGCTCCTGACAGAGTGGCCAAACGAATAATGTAAAGTGCCACTATGATGAGAACTGCCCAACTATTTGCATAGATTGGGGAGCTATGCATGGGGTAATTAGTGGGCGTTACTAAACAAAGCTTAATTCTTAAGAATTTATTTTAGCTAAAAAGTCTTCTTTCTATTTTTTTTCTCATTAATCCAATCATCTTCATGTTTAATTCACTTGTTCTACTGTGAGAGCTAACAGTACTGCATAAAAATATCTTTTCAGTAAAATGCATCTTTAACAAGTTGGACAGGATACAAAATCAGATTCCCACTAGAAAAGATTTTTATCTCCAAGCATATTGCAACCAGTTTCCTTCCTAATTAATACCATATCCACCCCCAAATTCCATTTCAGTTCCCAAATGAAAATTGATGAGGGAGTCAACCGCAAATAAGCACAATATACCACCGATAGTTCAATCGGCGCCGTTTCCAGCATAGCATGTTGCTAAAGCACAACCAGCTTTTATGGTTTCATGTCCCTTGGACATTTCCTGCTTCTATCATGCTACTATGATAACTCCAAGTTATGCTCACAGAGGGTTTTTTTAAATATGAAGTTTGATCGGGGAGCCAGCTGTGTACATGTCAAAATGGAACAGAATGGGTAAAGCTCCTCTTTTCTGAGGAGCAAAGGCAGGGCCTGAGTGGCAGCATGCTTGAATGGGAGACAGCAGAGTTTGGAGTAAAGTGGGGGTGCATGGATCACATAAGCTCTTCCTTAATCCACTGAGTATTTTGCAGCGCCATTCCCATGACATGGTAAGCAACTGCAAGGCAACAAAGCTGCAAACAGCCCTGCAAAAGAGGACCTAAAATGGCTTTTCCCAAGGTGAGCTGTGTCCCTGCTCAGCTGTGGTATGCATTTGTCTCACCCTGATGCTACCAGTCAGTACTATCAATGCTGGCGATGGTGCCAGTACTTGTAACGTGTTCAGCTTCCTTGACAATGAAACTATGGCTGGTTCTGGTTGGCCTCCTTGTCAGAATCTTCTTGTGAACTGACATAAGGGAATGAAGTGAAAATTTGACATCAGGGAATGAAGTGAAAATCAATATGTTTAAATGTGATGGCTACGATCTCCCAATGTATATACAAAGCTTAAATGTCTACAGTGCTATCATTCTCCTTCCTGAGCAAAGCCTGTGTGAAATTCCATACTGCCTTCCAGGAAAGCAAATGTGTTTAGCAAAAGAACTCAGACCACCAAAGTCTTTGAGTTTTGAATAAGACGACACTGCACACTCATACAAATAAAAAGTTTCTGGTTTAGAGTAGCCCTGTGTTTGTTCACCTTGCCTCTGTACAGAAAATTATGGAGGAAATTCTGAAGGGTATGTTTTGCAGTTCAGAGGATATTTAGAAAAGAAGTAACTTTATTTTGAAGTTCCAAAACACTGAAAAGAAAGTGGCAAAGCTAGGTATTTGAAATAGCCTTTTAAAGTAGCTGTAACAACTATGGACATGTTTTCTTCTGCTGGGGCTTATCCATGAAGCACAGCTGTTGGTTGTTAAAAAAAAAAGAATCTTTTCATGTAGATAAAAATGCTCTGGCTCTAATGTTTCTAAATCTTTTTGCCTAGGTCTAGTAAAGTTTATTTTAAAGGGCAGGTTTTTTTCTTTAGAAATTTCTCAGTAAATAAGGTATTATGCATATCTCAGTGGAGGTATTCTCAAAGCTGCTGCAAAAGCTACTTTGAGGTAATGCTCCAGAAATTGGAGGAGTTCCAGCCAGGGGAAGTACACAACAGAAAAGCTGCCTTAAACATTAACTCTAGCTGTATCCAAACAGATTAATGAAATAATCAAACAGATTACTAAGAACAGTAATAGGAGCAATTCATGTGGTGGAGCTAGAAGACCCCATACTCCCCACAGACCTCCTTTTTCTACCCCCAAATGATAACAAGTCCTTTGAAAAAAAGGGCAGTTGGTTAATTTGTTGCAATAATTTTTTATTATAACTACTACTACAACTGTGTCTGCTTCTATTACAACTACTACTGCAGCTACTGTTGCTATACCACAAATGAATGTGGTGCTTGTAATGGACATGACCTAAAGCTCTCTGGACTTACGCTCCACGCACAGCACATGGCAGGTTTATCCTCCTCAGCAGCCTTAATCCTGACCCAGAGGAAAGACAGTACCAGTAACCCTCCAGCACCTTCCAGCCCTTTGCACACCTTCAGGCTCTCCACAGAACAGGAAACTAATGCCAATAGTGATCTTTCTTTCTCATTATTAATATTACTAATGCCATCTGTCAGAGGGCACTGCCCAGGGACACCAGCCAAGCTAGGGTAATAATGTGCTGAACAAGCATGTAGTACCAGATATATTATCGCCCTGAAGGAAATAAAACTCCAGAAATATGAATTAGCTGTCTTTTTTGTAGGGAAGTTAGACTGAATGCCTTGCTCTAAAGAAAGCCTTGAGCCATATTCTTCACAGATTCTTCCCTAAAATATAGCTGAAATTGAAATTCAGCTAACCATTTACAGCAGGTGGCCACTATACATGGAACAAAACCCTCATCAACTTCAGCAAGAGCTGGATCCAACCCACGGATTGTGAAAGAGCAACCTCATTTCATTACATTTTCTCTTCATTTTCATTCAAATGGAAAACAACTTTCATAAAGTTTGCAAGGCTGCTCAGGCCATCTGCCATTCATGTAATGATGTCTAGTCCTGTAGTGTTTCTACTAATTGACGATTCATCTTTTAGTGATCAAGTTTCCAACTAACAAGAATTTACCCTATGGACTGTTTACATGTGTTAAGCTCTAGTATATTAAAAAAAAAATCAATTTAATAGGTATATCAACCACTACATAAAGATGTGCTGCTTCTATATGTTATCTTTCAGTCAATTATATTTGCAGTCCCCCAGTTTTCTAGAAATCAGCATCCATTCTTATCCCTGCATTTCCATTTTTATTCATTCTGGTTTACAGAAGCAAAACTTTGCCTGATGAAAAACCACAGTGTCTGTTTTCTGGATACTTAAGGGACATGCTCTATTTTCATGGAATGGAGGAATTTCCAGTCCCTCACACATTGTGAGTAGATGAATCATGCCACAGCTACAGGTTCTCAAGATATTTTCCCTGGGGAGCAAATAAACAGTTCAGACCCCTACAGTTTCTGGAGTTAACCTTCTCAAGGGACAAATCAAATCTGGCCATCAGCAGAAGTTGATTTCAATGTATGGATCACAGAGTTAAACTGCAGAGTCCTGGAGGCCAGGAGACACAGTTCATTGTGTTCAAGCTCCACTAACACCTACACCTTTAGGATTTATTTCACTGTATATAAAAAATTAACAGCACTGACAAAATAAAACTTGCTTGTATGTTCTCCTTGCCTATACAGCTTTTTGGCTGATTAAAAAAAAAAAAAAAAAGTTGTAACTTGGGAAAGCTAAATCCTTTACGTTATTGTCGCCACACTGTCTAGACTGCCTAAAGAGAAATTGTTCTGGAATGGCCTCATATTATTTTAAACACTGACTCTTTATTTCAGTGATTTCTTTGTTGGTAGATTTTGCCAGTGTTATAGTTGTTTCAGGTTTGGGGGCTTTCTGGAGGGGTGAAAAAGAGTGAGGGTTTCCCTTCTGGAAGAATAGCTTTATAAATATTAGTCTTCTCAGTTCAGTAAAACCCAGAGTATGAAAAAGTGTTGAACGATTTCTGCCTAAACAAAGCAATATGACGCCAGCTCTAAGCAGCAACATCAGGAATGACAAGTGATTATTTAATATTCAGGGCTTGACCTGACTAGTTCTCCATATACACTAGTCAATGTGAATTCCATGCATGGAGGTTTTAAAGGATCAGGTCTGGAGTCTGTAGAGCACTAAAAACCCAGTTCTCATTTTTTAAATGTCACTGCACATCTAGTCATCAACACAATAATACAGCAGTGCTTAGGCCGTTGTGTTTCTCTTGACTCAGTGCTAAATGTCACATTTTTCTTGAAGTGCAACTACCCTCTGATGTGTGAGAAGTCTGGCCTTCATTCTGCAAGGGGCAAAGTGCTCTGAGCTTCTAAGCATCTGCTCGAGCCCATGTCCTCCTGCAGCAGGCTTCAGAAAAGGCATCCTTTTATTGCTACTTGCACCATGCTAGAGAGGAAGGTGGATCCATGCAGATCCACAGTGACCCACATTTCCCCCTTGGAGTCTGCATATACATTGGGTTTGTACATAAAGATTATACATTTAACAGCTATTTAGTACTAGATTAATCCAGATAATATCCTGTAGGATTGCGGTCAGTGGTCAGTTGCTTGTTTCATTTGCCCTGTGGATATGTCACTGTAGCTGGTGATTACAGTTACCTCCACTTTTTTTACTCTCTGCTGTCCTTATGTTCTTCTGTTGAAGGCACTTGACAGAAGCACAGCAGATTGAGCATAGCATATGCAGGTTCCAGTCTTCACCACAATCTTCTCAACACTTCCTCAAATCCCAAATAAACCTGCAACACATTTTCCAAGGCACATAAAATTCTATTTCTGCATGTGATCTGCACTTCCATGATCTTTCCTAGCTGAGCACAATCACATTTATTTGAAATCACGGAGCGGAGGAAAACACTTCCATCCCATAGCAGTGGCAAAGAAGTCAAATATGCAAGATGGATTCCTAGAGACATTTTTACCTTAGCAGCTTCGGACTGTAACCCAGGAAAACATCCTAAGCTGTTCTGTGACAAAAACCATTCTGGTCTCCACTGCTTGAAATAAGGATGTTTGGGAAAAATAACATTCCACTAAGTTAGGAGGAGTGAGCACAGAGTCACAGAAAAACTGGATTGGGAAGGACCTTCAGAAGCTGCCTTAGTCTGTCCACGTAGCTTAAGGAAGGGTCATTTATACCTCCTTGCTTGTCTAATTGCTACTGATCCTCCTTGATGGAGACTGTCATTCCTCCATAGGCAATCTATGCTAGTGCTTCCCTATGCATAGATTTAGGAGACTTTTCCTGTTATTCTTGTTTGTGCTACCCATTATGGGAAGAAAGAACAGATTATTCTCTTCTCTCTAAAAATGTTTGTGGTCTATTGTCATGTCCCCAATCAGTTTTTAAGTTAAACAATCTCAAGTCCTTTAATCTTTCCCAAGAGACCTTACTTTCAATATCACTTTCTTCTAGACTGTCTCCAGTTTCTCTTTCTGATACCCAGAACTAAAAAGAGAGGTTCAGCTGAGTTCTTACAAAAAGTGGAACAAAACAGTACGCCTTGGAAGCTGTTCCTCTGCATGTAAAAGCTGACCTGATGGCTCCCATTTTTGCACGGAAACTATGTTTCAGTTTATGATGCCCAGCAGTATACCTATACATCAGTATTTCAGTTGGTACAAGAATACTTGAAGTGGTTGACTTTATCCCCACATAACATGTTTTATTTTGTATTACAGAGCAGTCTTGAAGAGCACGACCTGCTTTCCTTTGGGATGAAACTAAACCAGAAGATGCTCCTCAAGAATGCAGTTATTGAGCATTTTCTGCTAATGGACAGTCAGGTGTAGGATGGACAGCCCTGTGTAGATTTTCTAATGAGAAGGTTATATGAGACAGTGTTCAGATAAAAATATGTTCAATTAACTGCTTTAACTCTAACTGTAGGATCTTAGTATAGACAGAAGTTAAATTGGTATAATGCAATCTGGTTGTGATGAATCCCAGTGGACTATTATTTACCTTCTTGTTACCCTTCAGGTCCTTATACAAAGTGCAGTCAAGTATTTGCTCTAGATTTTTTCTAGGAACTGATGTTGATTGACCTTTTCCCTGTTTAACAATAACGATGATTTTCTGGGTTTTTTTCTGTCTTCTGGTGCCTTATTTGACCTCTATGATTCTCAAAGGCTTCATTTTGCACTACCAAATAAAACAGACCGAGGAACACACTCTGGTCCTGAGACCAAGTGGCACAGCACAATTCATGTCCACACAGCAAACCTTTCCCCTCGCTCGTCAGAAAGGCGTGCACACATTCAAGCTGTCCCTCATCCAGGTTATTCCCCATCTGTGTCCAGAAAGTGTCTGGGAAAATAGTAGAACAAAAAGACAAGAATATACCAGAGAGTTTTTAGCAATAAACACTTTGGGTGGTCCCAGGACAGCATGTTAGCTCGTAACCTGTCTCTGCGCTATTTTTCATTACAGGGGTAGCCAGAACAGGATCACTAAACCATTTGAGATGGCCTAAACCAGTCTCATTGTGATGATGATGACAATGATGCTCAGCTCAGTGCTTATGACACAAGGTCCTTTTATCCCCCTAAGAACTGCAGTAACAGCGTGGAGAATGGGAGAAGCCTTTTCAAACCTGCAGAGATAGAAAATTGCCTGTATATGCCAATTTCGTTTAGGAATCTAACTTATCCCTTGCTCTGCACCCACTCCATAATGAATGTTTCCTTTCCTTTCATTATATCTAATTTTCTTTCCTTTAGTTGCTTACTTACTTGCCCTCATTTTCAAATGACCTTGTTATTGTGATTCTGTAATATTCTCTGCTTCCCATTTCAACCCGGGGCTTCTTTTTTGTTGTCATATAGTAACATTATGCAAGAATCATTATTTGGTCCTGTCTTAAAGACAGAACCCCTAGATGGTACATAATGCATGTACATATTCAATGCATTTCTAATGCCGAGAATTTCTCTTCTTTCCCATTGTTCATATAACCAGAAATATTCTGTGGAAAAACTAAAAATAAATCTTCACCCAATAGAATGTGGTTTGTAATGTCTCTTGATATGGGCATTATCTCAGATTTAGCTCAGCTCATTTTGTATGGGAGACAGAGTGAGATTCAGCTCTAATTTAATATCTCTGAGATTGATCTGAGCTGTTTGCAGTTTCAGTCACACGTAATAAGGTGAAGGTACAGTGTCTGGCTGAACATTTATGCTGTGCTTATCACAGTAACATATCTAAGTTGCCTTAAAAAAAAAAAACTCTCTGAAAAGGCAGCAAAAATTAATAATGACCTTCCAATAGCATTAACCTAACCTGATTCCTTTATGCTTGACACCATTCATTTTCATTCCTTTAATGTTTTACCTCCCCATTCTGCAATCCTGAAAATGGCTGGAGTAAGCTCTTTTCCAAGCTTGAATGGGAAGCTGTGTCAGATGCCCTCTGAAAGAGTCATGCCTCCTGATGGAGGCTGGAGCTTGGAGGGGTTGTAAGGCTTGTGTGGCTGCACTGTGGGTTTTGGGACTGGAAGGGAAAACACCAGAGGAGGCATTGCTAACAGAAGTAGGAGGGAGAGATGGATGGAACCTACAACTGCAGCGCTAAATCTCTCCCTTCTGAGTTCTTATCAAAGGTAATTCAAAATGAGTAACTTCTGAAATATGTAGGCTACACAATTCAGCCTAGTGCTGTGGCCCCTGAATTAGCTCCAGAAGAGGTATAATTACATTGCCCTGTCAGTGGGCCCAAGCTCCTTATTCTTCTTCAGAGGCAGATCTAATTACTCTGGGCACAGCACCAGCCTAACGCAGCCACAGCTCTGCTGGGGCAGAGCCAGGACGTGTGCTGACGCTCTGCTGGACTGGACACTCTGACCAAGCCTCTCAGTGGGGGCTCTGAATTGTCCTCCCAAGCCCGTGTGGTACATTTCAGGTGTGTTTTACAGCCAGTTTGTCAAATTGGACCCCAAACACAGATGAACTGTGTGGCTGGGTTATGGAAACAAGAACCAGGGAATATGTGGTTTCTCCTTCATGTCCTTGCTGCCCAGCAAGAAACAACATCAATTGTCAGATTAAACCTGTAGGCCACATACAGTCTTAGAGCCATGGAATTGTGTGTGTTGGAAGGGACCTTTGAAGGTGATCCTGTCCACCCCTTCTGCAATGAGCAGGGACATCTACTAGACCAGGTTGTTCAGACCCACATCCAACCTAAGCCTGAGAGTTTCAGACGAAAGAAAGCAGCCCTATGAGACTACAAAATATTTTCCTGCAGTATTAACAGAAGTATCCTAAGCTAGCTTTTACTTAAATACTGCTTTTTCTTGTTGGAAACCAACAGGAGAAAAACACTATAGGTGAGGCAAAGAAAATGCCAGCTTCATTTTTAGGATGTCTCCCAGAATAATCTTCTGTATTTCGAAAAGGACTGTTGGGGTTTTTAAGAGTTACTTTGAAATTCAAGCTCGTTGCCTCTGCTTCTTTTCCCTGTAACTTAATCAGTACATGAAAAACTTTTTGGATGCCCAGATTCATGTTATGGAACTTTTATTTCTAATGACAAAGGCCACTGGGCCTAACAGTACAGTTTGTGATAATTATCTGGTGTGACACTAGTACTACCTCATTTAAATGAGGTACTGTGGACCACTTTCAATATCCTCAGATCCTGCAGGATTTACAAAGACTAATCCAGTGAACACAGGAGACATTTTTGGAGACTTCAAGCAGCCACTGGACCAGGTTGATAAATGGCACAGAGTGGCCTAAGCTACTGTGACTTTTTTTCCCATCAGTGATACAAGAATTTGGATCCTGGCAGTTGTGGGCTGGAGGCAGCCTGAGTTGCTCACCCTTCTTTTGTTGTCCCACACAGTGTAAGACAGAATAAACATTAATTAACCCTCACCGTATACCATGGTTCTACCAACACCACTCTTTTGGAGAGTTGCCTACGCAGCCAGACCAGCCTGGATACCCTGGCATTGCTTATCCCTGGCACAGCAATATCACCAGGCATACTGGTGCCTGCCTTTCAGCAGCATGGTTTGGATCCATTACACCGTTATTTCACCAGGATCCTCAAAGAAATGAAGAGGATCAAGGGTGAAGGAAGCATTCTAGCATGAAAGCCTAAGAATCTAATCTATCCTGAACAAGTTCTAAATTCTAGCTTAAATATCTCATCCCTTCCTTAGATTTCATTAAGGAACATTATTTAAAGCATAGGAAAAATTTGAAGATAGCCTCATGATGTCTTCAGGACAAAGTCTGTTTGTTCATTTCCATTTGTACAACGTTTGCCATAACAGGACTCTGACTTCAAGACTTTGGGGCACCTGGGAGTGCAGAAGACTGATAGCAGTTAAGAGATGGAGTGTGCGAAGCCAGGGGATAGTTAGCCACTGAAGCCAAACCACAGTTCTTCATTCTCCATCAAATTTGGTAAATCATGCTGAACTCAGTGGAAAGTCCTCTTGGGGAATCTTGACTCATTTGAGTGACTATGGTGCTCTCCATCAAGCCATGACATGTTTATGGGCTAAATGAACTTCACTGCAGCAGTCGTGCTGCGCTTTCCATTCCATAAAATACACTGTGCAATTTACTGCTCTCTCTTCTCCTTTCCAATTTTTGTAATCTGGAAGAACAATAAGCACATATATTGCTTTTATGAGGGAAAGTTCTGAGAACCTGGCAACTTGCCTCGTCTCCTCATTTCTTTGTGTTGGGGAACAGGCGGGATATTTTGCTGCAGCAAAAGAGTGAGTAGAGTTCTGTCCCTCTGAAATCAGCCACTGAAGAGTGCAGGACAGAGCCAGCATGTTGAGGTCTTTGGGAGAGACAGGGGATAATAAATCACCTCATTACTTCTTGTTTCTCATTACAGTCAGTATCAGGAGGAATGCTGTCTAATCTAACCGTGTGGCACTGCTTCAGAGTGGGTGAGGGAAGGGTAAATAAGGTTTAGAGCCCATTCTATCAGCTTTACTCTTAATATCTTCTACCTAGAACAGATTCTGGCATTCTCATGGCACTGGGGTGAGAGTGTATATTCCGGATGAATTTCAAAGGGGTAAAGAATAGAAATTGTGCCTCACAATTTGGGGATTGGTCCATGGATGTATGGTTCCACCCTGGGACTGCTAACTAGGCACAGAACTATTTTGAATATCTGCTAGAGCTCTGCATCTCATGGTCTTGCCTCCAATACCAGCTTATCTATTCTCCCCCTTGACACACGAGGCTCTGTGATTAGATTTTAGTAAAGCGGATCATTATTTTTGATTTATGTGTACCTCTTCTTCCTCAGCTCTCCCAGACAAGCCCTTCTACCTCTCAACCACTTTCTAGTGCTCCTTTCCTTCAGCGTGGGTCCTGCACTCAGTGTAAACAGACATGAGCAGACTAAGGGACCTTTCCTTAGTGCTTGATGTTCCATACAGTGAGAAGACCTGGAAGAGTCCAAGTGCTCGTGGGCAGAGTGGTCAGAACACTTCTAGGGAAGCGCTCCTGTTTACCTGTTTGTTTTCAGTATGTGGCTTCATTAGGAATTTCCTTCTCATTCAGACAAGCTATTCCTTGAGTAGCCACACTGGAACTGTTTGCTTCAACATTATCACTTCTTTATAAGAAAGAAGTTCTCTGTCTGTCTCTCACTTGAGGACTGGTAAGCTTGCGATGTGACTTCTTTGTCAATTCACAGTTAAAACTACAGGTGAATTTTTCTGTTCTCCAAAGTAGCAGACAGACCACTTCCATATTGGGTGAAGATTCATCAGATGGAAAGCGTTGGTGGAACTGTCACTGTTTCCCTCCAGATATATCCACAGTGGCCTGGTAAAGGCTTCTCTTCACTGATGTCCACCATAAAGACATGAAAAAGCTTCAGATGAAGTAATTGAAGTGTCAGTAATATTTTAGCTGGGACACCAGGGAGCCAACTCTCTACCTCACCCCTCCTCTTTTAAATAATTCTGATAACAAAAAAAGGAAAGAAAACATTTCTGGCTTCACTCACGCAAGAAACAGATGTTGCCATTGATGGGCTTAACAAAATTGCAGCAACCAAAGCCTCTGAGTCATCTGGTTCATCCCTTTAGCTCAGAATTAGTTATAAGAATGCCTTCATTAGCTCTTTTGCAGTATAGCAAGCATAGCCTGCTGTAAAAGGGAGCAGGTGGAATTTTAAAAAGTATCGGTCCATTAGCACAAAAAGTAGAAGTCTGCAAGGCAAGGTCATGCTTTTGTGTAAAGCTTGAGAGATGTCTTTCATAACGGAAGTGCTACTGGAACTATCTTGATTGTGTGAGGATCTCTCAATATTTATAGAGATGTTAATAAATACTTTAAGCTGTATCATAAGTTAACGTTTAGAATGCAGACTTTGTCCTTCTCAGGTAGATCTGACTTTTTCTCCTCTTTTTCCTACAGGGAATATTGCAGCAGCCTGTGGGCTGTGTTGCATAGCTGATTAGATTTTATGTTGTTATCAGGAAACAAGGTCAAACATCGTATCTTTGATCATCCAAATGGCTCATCTGATGATTTGTCTCAGCCAGCTCTCTCCAAAACAAGACGGCTCTATAGGGTCTTGTGCAAGGCACTGTGAACATGTCCACCCTACTTGGCTTGAGGTTCTATGGCTGGCTACCTGACCCTTTTGTATTTTAGCAGCACAGATATGGACCATGCTCAGACCACTTGCCTTTGTACCAAAGCCAGACTGAGATGATGCTGTTAAGGCATCCTTCATTGTCAGGAGAACAATGAATGACTTACAGGGGTGGCAGACAAGGCTGCCAGACCCTTTGCAACCGGTGGAGGCAAGAACTCAGTGGATGTGAGGAAGGATGTCACAATCCAGCCATTATGTCCACAGTTAGTCACAGGCAGGCCCAATGTGTAGCTTGCTGCATTGACCACAGAGGTAGCCAGAGTCCAACAAGTTGGACTCAGTCACTCTTAACTTTAAGACCTGGATGGCTTTTGGCACACTTATCCTGCATGTCTGTCATTCCAACACAGCCAGCACCAGGCCCTGAGCCTGGCAGGGGTGACTGTGCAGCCTCAAGCCTGTGGTCAAGATGGGTGATGTGCAGACATACGATTTATCAGATGTGGTAGGAGCCCACTGCTGTAGAACAGGCTGTGCCTGTGGCATAAGGTCTGCATCCAGCCTTTTGTGCAACACAGTGTTGAAACCATAGATCATCTTGGACCCCACAGCACTATTTCTGGTTTCAAAGTAATGCCCAGATCAAGTATCCAAGTCTCTGATGTATCAATTGGATCTGAATATTTCAGAATTACCTCCTCTAGTTTTTGCTAAATTCACAAAACTGCAGGTAAAGTTTGTGATATATTAATGTGTTGCACAGCAGTAAGTTGAGTGATAATTGCTTTAATGTAGCTTTTCTCCCTGCCTTTTATTCTCCCACATTTCTTAGTCTTCTAAATTATCCCTTTTATAATCAGAACCCTCTGCTAGCTTTTGCGACTACAAGGAGGCCAAGTTTGTAGGTTCTGTAACTGAAACCATCCATTTATTGATTTTCTGAGTGCTGACTAAAGAATTCTCTTCACATTTACTCAAAATGTTGTGAGTTTTTAAAATGTTTTTTTATAGAAATAAAAAAGAGTTTTCTAAAATAAAATGGAATTATTTCCTGCTGCTCCTGCTGGATTGAAAGAGTTGTTTTGTTGAAACATATTGTTCCGTTAAATTCCTTAGTTCCAATGTACATTACTGGTTTTCATACGAATATGATGGATCTGGTTTGTTGCTGTAATAGTGATGTCAGAGAGGTATAAATGTCTATGACACAGTAGGGGGTAAGGTCTTGTGGATCCAATAGATTTGCATTTGCCATCAGCTTTTAGAGGAGCTTTTAACCATGAGATATTCACCGAATTGTCCTGGAAATTAGCAGCATGTATTTGTGTAAGGTGTTTGTGCAGTCCTGGCTATGCTAAGGAGACCTGAGGGTTTCCTTTACTTTTGTATTCTGGCTTGGGTGCCATTTTTTAATTTCTTCATGGAGCAGCATCTTCTCTCAAGATCAGTTTGACTTGAGTCATCCTTATGACTTGGGAGCTATACTGAGAGTTTGCACTTGAGACCAGGAGACTGGGAAAATAATTAAAAAGATGTTCCTGAGCACCTTGGGAACTCCTATTTTACTCAACTAGGAAGACCTTTTCTCACTAGAGGCAATAGATTTCTGAGTCTGTGGTTGGTATATCAGAAGGGACAGAGCCATGTTCCCACCCTGCAGCACCTAGTCCTACATGGTTTTGCTCAGAGAAGCTTTCTTAGACTACACTGCAACAGATAAGTGTTAACATTAGCATACTGTGAACATTTTACTGAAATCTATAGCATGATGCCACTTAATTACTACATTATTTAGTTCCATATACTGAATAGTTATAGTTATGACTAACTAGACTCTACCAAGCACCGTGTTGCAATGAAGTAGCAAAATTAAATTCCAAAAACATTATGTCATGCTTGACAAAATTTCTTCTTAAAATTACAGTAATATTCTGTTGTGGTTTTCGTAGTGGGGAGGGGGCCATAAAGATGGCTCCTCTGAGAAGCTTCTGGAATTCTTCACCATTTCCAGCAGAGCCAATCTCAGATGGCTCTGAAGATTATGGACATGCCACTGGCCATGTCTGGGCCAATTAGAAAGGTTGGTTATGCCTCTGTGATGACATATTTAAGGAAAAATTAAAACAAAATGTACACACAGCTGCCTTTAGTTAGAGAAGGAGGAGGATGTGAGAACATGTGAGGGAAAACAACATGGAGACACCAAGGTCAGTGGAGAAGGAGGGGGAGGAGGTGCTCCAGGTGCTGGAGCTGAGATTCCTCTGCAGGCCGTGATGAGCCCATGGTGAGGCGGGTGCCCCCCCGCCGCAGTCCATGGGATCCACAGAGGATGCAGAGAGATCCACCTGCAGACCGTGGGTGAGGTGCTAACATTGGAGTGGGTGGATGCCAGAAGCCGCAGCAGCCATGGATGCCAGAAGAAGCCGCAGGAGTCGTAAATGCTGGGAGAAGCTGTAGCAGTTGCAGCCCAGTGAGAGACAGAGACTGAGATAAAGTCCCGCAGTTTGTGGAGGAGGTGACCACGCTGGAGCGGGTGGATGTCAGAGGAAACTGCAGCCCAGGTGGGAGACCTGGTTGGAGAGAGAGAGGCTCCCTGCTTCCATGCTGGAGCAGTTTGTCCTTGGAGGACTGCATCCTGTGGACAAGTAAACCCACGCCACGAAGTTGACAGAGAACTGTCTCTCGTGGGAGGGACCCCATGGCAAATGCAGAGGGAAAAAAACTCCTCTGCCTAAGCAGGGGAAGAAGATCTTGGAAATGGACTGACCTGAACCCCCACACCCTGTCCCCCCCCCCCTTGCACTGTTGGTGGGAGAGAGGGAAGGGTGGGGAGTGAAAAGAAAGGTGTCTTTTAAAGGTTTAGTATATTTCTCATATCCCCCTTCTAACTCTGGTAGTAATAAATTTTACTTTGCAACTCAAATTGAGCCTGGTTTGTCCTTGGAGCGTTTTCTCCCAGTTCCTTATCTCAACTCATGGACCTTTGGGTTAATTCCCTGGGTTTTTTCCCCCCTTTCCTTCCCTTCTCTGCCCAGCTATGGCAGGGGAAGAAACGAGTGAGCGACTGCCGTGGGTGCCTGGCACTTAGCCAGGGTCAAACCATGACATATTCCTAGTTTATATTCACTTTTATATATGTCTATTATAGTCAGAAAGAGGGAATGTTTGTTTAAATTATTCCTTTCTCTGCAATGCATTATATTTTGACAACAGAAAAAAAAAAGAGAAAGATTTTTTTTTTAATATTATCCCCTTACCAGTATCTAGGTAATAGCTAAGACTGTACTTTCCTAAAGAGCAGACCTCTGAAGATATTTGGATGGAAACTGGGGTTTGGGTTGCTGCCTTGTACAGCGTGGACTTCTGCCTCACACAGTACTTCTTATTCTCACTAGCTCCTTCTCCCTAGGCATATGTTTCTTCCTCTCTGTAGCCATCCCCTGAGGGACCAAGAATTACATGTAAAGTATGTCCGATGTCGCTATTTCATGGGATCGCATGGCGGTGGAAAAACTTTTGTATTTTCAAAGCATATATACTTTTTTATTTTCTGTGTGTACAGAATCACAGAATGCTGCTCATTGTATACAGATTAACAGAATCCTGCTCATTATGAATGAATTTCACTGAGAAACATTTTCAAATAGTATTTTGACACTTAAATCTTTTTATGAATTAGGAAAGGGATTAAACTGCAAAACATAATTTAGTCATATCCAGATATGTCCTCCCCCACACACCTGGTTCCTACTGTAGCTCTAGGTAAATACAGTATTACCTTTTGTCTTCCTTGTGTGAAACTTGGTGCAAACATGTCCTGTGTTATATAAACTTTCATGTTGTATCACTGATGACAGAATCTGAGTACTGTTATTCAGTTGCCATAGCTGCCAAGAGATGGCTAGATTGCAATGATAAAGGGATTTTATTTACGTCCACCCACACAGCATGTTGTTTGGTATCGTGGCCAAGCACATATTGGCAGAAGATGAATTTACTAAGCTGGGATTTTGTGGATGTACTTAGCAGTGGGGGATGGACGTTGTACTCAGCTCTGCATAAGCATTTGTTCCTGAATTTGAAGTGGCCTGAGACCTATTGCGGTGTTTCTGTGGGGTGGAGCAGTGGTTCTGAGACCACGCGAGCCTTGGGAGCTCCTCCCGAAGCCCAAGGATGCTGGGTGCCGCTTCAACGAATTTGGCGGGGTGCTGCAGCGCCAGCTCTGCCAGGGTTTTGCCTCGCCGCAGCTTCCACGCGTCCGCCGCTGACGCGGCTTTTCACCGTGCCAAGCTTCGTGGCTGCGAAGCTGCATCACTGCTGCCTCACTTCGTGCAGGCGTGGCAGCTGGAGATGGAGATTCTGCGCTGTGCTACCTGCACCCGCCAGTCCCGCTCGGCGCAGCTCCACCTGACCTCTGCCCGTGGCTGCCTCTGCCAGCTGGGCAGAGCAGCTTTCAAACTGAGGACTACTGTACAGGAAGGGTTTTTCAGGTTGGTATTCCAACACAGTTTTAATAATGTGCCTCTAAGGGAACCAGAGCCAACACAACACAGAACAAAGGGGAACATGGGATTTTATCTCAGGGCTGGGCAGGGGTGGAGAGAGCACTCAGAGCCAATAGTGTGAGGGCTTAGAGTCTGGAAAAAGGAGGGACAAGGGTGCAAGGACCAATGGAGAGGAACTGAGGGAGTGGCTGCGAGGGAAGGACAAATGGGATGGTGAGTAGAACAGAACCTTCTGGAAGTGAGATGTCTTGCAGGGAATGATAGACAGGTGAACTGGCACCTGGGACAGTGGCCGGGGTACACAGACCTTACATAAACACATGGCATCTCAGGAGAAGGTCTCTCTCTTTTCCCTAACACAGGAGCATTGGTTGTAATAGGGCTGATCTCCTCAGTGCCTTCTCCATTGCTCTGGCAGTGGGGGTGCACTGACACCCACAGAGACCTTCCAGGATACAAAATCCCTCTTTCACTTTCCATGCAAGTGATTTGAGACTCAAAGGAGATGAAACCAAGCAGGTCAGCAACAAGCCCTGCTCAGTGGGGAGCTGGGCATCAGGTGCAACCGTACAGTCTGGGGCTGCAAACAAGGTGTCGAGGCAGACAAGGGAGATGCCTTTTAAGACAGTCTTGAGCCAGGCCCTGTGGCCCTGAAGTGTAAAGTCCTGTGACAAGGGATCTCTGTCCCAGGTACAGTTGGTGCAAGTCTGGCTGCACAGCCCCTGCAAGACTGGTCATCCTGTCAAACTCTGTGAAAAGGGACAATTGCATCTTGCAGAGATGCAATTGCTGTGAACCCCTTAGTGAATGGAGTTTTTGAGGAAGGTGGAAGGTGTGTTGCCTGGAAACGGGAGGTGAAAGGAGCTCCTCTACTGCTGCGATGCCTGGGTTAATGTGGATGCTGCACCTCACTAGATGGTCATTGTAAGTTTTAATTAATAGTTAGGGCATCTAAATATTTGCAGATGGGTGGTTTTTAAATTTGAATAAATGAATAAATTCAGTTTTGAGGCTTGAGCCCAACACGGTATTTCCAAGTGCAATTGAAAGCTGGTAGGATAGCTTCCATTTTTGATTAGTGATAAATCTAATTGCAAAGGAATGGCTGACTTTCAGAGATGGAACTCTATTACAAGCCATCTGAGAGTAGGAATCCGGCTAAATGAGCCTGATATAATGATTTATTTACAGCAACTCTGATACTTTTAGCAATCCATTATAATTGTATAGACAGAGACTTCATTATCCCTTCACGTCTCTGTGATTCCTTGCAAGGGCTGGGAGCTACGGAGCGAACCCACAGGAAGGGGGGGAAGCAGGAGACTTCCTCCTGTAAGGCACTGAGCAGACTGCATCCCTTACCAGGCTGAATAGAGCATGTGGTTCTTCACACAATTATGTGAGTTATTCAAGTTGATTGAATGAATGATTGAATTTATTGTGTTTAGTGTCTAATAAGGCAAGCTAGTTAATTTCTGCTGGATAATTAGAATAAATCTCTAATTGAATCAAAGTCAATGCAAGTAAATATTTTTATTAAGTTGTTAATATGTTGCTTGAATGTACTCCTGCACATGTTCATAGCTGTCTTAGTTTGGGGGAGGGGGATGTTTTTAGCAAATATAAAATTAATTAAACTTTTAAGAATTTCTTTATTCCTTCAGAAAATATTTATTATTCAATTTAAAACAGATGGGTCTCTTCTTTGACTCAAGCCTACATATTTTTTGAGAGAAATAAGGCAGGGGGTTTGGTAGGGTGGTGGCATAATAGGATATCACACCCTATTCTGCCTTCAAAACTAAGATTATCCTTTCCAAGTCAAAGGTTTCCCTCGGGAAACTCAATTTTCCTCTGAAAAACAACATAGATGGAACCTTAGGCCAGTTCAGTTTGCAGAAAAACTGCCAGCTAGTGCAACCCCTAGGTATGTCCCTCTCATAATTTAAAAACAGCAGCAAGGAAAGGCATCAGCAGTGCTTGTTTTGTGTTTCTTAAGTGCTGCACTTCTGCCAGAAACATCTGTACCCCATCCCATCCTCTGCTTTCTCTCTTCCTCTGGGAAACAATCCATTGAGGGCACATCCTAAATCTGAAAGAAGGTTCAAAATCTGTCCAAAGAGTAGGGTTCCTTTGCATTTTTCAAGAGAATTGGGTAGGCTGATGTGTTTTTCAAGAAGTCCAAGCCCAATGTAACATCACTGGTGCCCTATTTAAGACTCAAGTCGAATGAAGAGTCTTAGTTGTTCCTTGCTCATTTCAGGTAGGAACCTGGTTCTTAAGTTGTTGTTAAAGAGGTGAAAATTCTTCAGGGAATGGAGGAGTGGAATAGCCTGGTAGCTCATCTGTGTATCTGCCAGGCCTAAGTAGGCATATTAACTTACATTAAAGACTCTGAAATGGGAGCAAATACACTAAAGTTCTACTTCTACAACTGCAGCTGATTGGGAGAGCAGAGAGAAAGTAAAAACACTGGTTTTATTCAAGTCATTTTCTTTCAAAAAAAAAGAAAATAAAGCTGATCAACAAAACACCCAGGAAGTTAGCAGAGTTAAACATTTCAGATGTGGGCCACGCAGTGATGCTTTTCATCTTGCATTAAAGTTTGGGAACCTGACAAAGCATTCTGGCTTTGGACACCTCACTACATCAGGTGTCTTTAAAAATCACAGTCTAAATCATTGCCATGGACAGATGGGAACAGTTTTATGCTGTCTTTTGTAACAGCCCATTTCTGGACTGTTCCTATCACAAATCTGTCTTCTATCACTCATGACAACACACAGGTCAAAATAACACTTCTGACCGGAGGATTGCCCAGGAGTCTGTGGGGCGATTGTCCAGCGCTCGGTCAGACAGACGGCTGCAGAAGAGCAGTTTTCTCTGTCTATCTATTTACCTAGTTATCAACTCCGCAGTGGTGAGCAGAGCAGTCAATGGTAATTAAGCGAGGTGGGAACAAAGAAGAGAGAACGGACTTTCTAGCAGCAGCACCCAGGTTTATTGTCGGGGAATGTGAGCTACAAGAAAGACTCAGAGGGGGATGGTTACATGGAGTTTTAAGGGGAAAGGAAAGGGATTGTCACAGGGGAAGGGTCCAGGGTCTCTTCAAATCACAGAATGATGAGGAGTGACAGTCCTCTAATGAGTTCTGGACAGAGGCGGAACATATTTGCATTAACCAATTAGTGTAACAGAACGGTAGAACTTTCCAGCAATTGCTGAATAATAAAATAACCTGATGCATATTAAAATAACAGGGGTGGAACAGGGTCTTTGACTGACAGGGCTAAAATGTGGCAGTTAGAGGATTTCCCCAGGCATGCTTTCTCTATCTTCCTCAGATTCACTGTCCTGGGAAGAAAAATCTATCCAAGTTATTTCTTTAGTTTTCATAGAGACAGCTGGCTGGGTCACTGCTACATCAAAGCAACAACCTGGATTCTTTTTTGTTGCTGTTGTTTTTTAAGCAAGCATACATTTTAATGATTAACATGGAAAACACCACATGCACCTAGAAGGACTTAATCTACATTAATTCCTGGATGTTGATAGGACAAAAAGAAATAATACAGCTTAATATCACTTGAATATTATATCCATCAGAAATAGAGACTCCAGCTGAAAAAGAGGAGCTAACAGTTCTCTTTTCTTGGCATCTTTATGTCTGTACAATCCATTTGATTCACACCTAGCCGAACCCTTTCCACTGAGATGCTCTTTCTAGCTGAGACTGTCCCAGGGGTTCTCTCATAAGCATGATCGAGAAAGAAGTGAAAAACTGGCTTATTCTTGGATAATGTGAGCTGGATGACAGGTGGGGGAGATGAAAATAATTCTGCTATGAGATGAAGACCTGTGCAGTCCATTGCTGCTGCCCCAGTCACAAAGCCACATACCCCCAAAAGTGCTGAAGAGCTTGTGCAGAAGCCTCCAGCAGCACATGAAAGCTGGCTTAACTAGAGCCAGCTTTACTGGTTATAGCAGCATAAGGTTGTAAATTTGGCTGGCCTTGGCCAAGAGTGAATGGTGGAGTCTGAAGGTACCGTTCACAGTTAAAAGCTGGAGCTACTGAGCTTTCTGTTGGCAATCAGAGTCCCGGTGCTGTGGCACTGCTTCTGAGACTGATGAAAGCAGCAGCATTCCCCTATGTGTAGACAGCATTATCTGTTGGTATCAGCATTAACTCTGCTGAGAAGAGCACAGCTCATATCCATAAGCTCCTAGAGGTCCTCCAAGCCCGTGGATCTGTGTGTGTTGTGTGTGTGTGTGTGTGTGTGGTGACTGCACAGCACATCAACCTCCCCTCATCACCCCCTCCAACCCCATCATTATCCTCCAGGCTCCGACTGCTTTGGGCTACTGGCACTCATGATGTGCCAGCAGGCACTTCCCCAGTGAGCTCTGCCACTGGAGGCTGAGCTTGGATCAGTGGCACAGTGTTTCCCTCACAGGTTTGCTGTCATAAGGCTTTATGGTGCTGTAGGGATAGCTCTTCTGCCCTTGCCTCAGCATCCATCATCCATCGCAGAAAGGCTGCACATAGCAGTCTGTGAACAATAGGACTGAATTTGCATCTGACTCAGAAGTAAATTCACATGGATTTGAAAGGGTTTGTTCTTTCTTCTTTTTTTTTTTTTTTTAATTCCTCTGTTCTCTTGCAGGGGATTTTATTAAATGAAGCATGGAATAAAAGTAAGGAAGAAAACTATAGACTGAGAGCTATATTAGAACATTTTAACCATTTAAGACCACTAAGATCATGCTTTCGTGATACAACCCTTGTTAGACACCCCCTTTTGTTACCTCCAAAAGCATTGATGCTTTTGAGTGGCATTTGGCAGCAGCCCGAAAAACAGCAACTCAAAGACTCAACGTGTTGTGTCATGCCAGTGCAGCTCTTCACTTCCTGGGGACTAGGAGCCCAAGGATGGGGAAGAAAGGAAGCAGTAAAGTATTTTTGCCAATTTTTATTAATGTTAGTCAAGCTGAGGATTCCTTAAATTCAGTTGTTGACTCCCCACGGGCAAGCACAGTAATGACTGAGTCTTTGCTGCCTTACACTAGTTGGGAATGGAAGCTTGGGAAGTGTACACCAGATTTATAAATATTCTGTTAGTCTTGAACACTGAGCATAAATGGCAAAGATGCAAAAGGAAGAGAAGGATACTGAACTACGCCAATAAAATCCTCCAACTGGAAAAGCCCAAAGAATGTGTAGAGATTTCTTGGAGTCAGAAATGAGTTTATTAAAAGATACGCCAGAAGTAATGAGATAAGATAATGAAAGGATGAGCCTGTGCCTGTTTTTACCTCCTTAAAAAAAAAAAAAAAAAAGACAAGTGGATGAGGGAGGGAAGGAGGACTTGGAGAAAGGGAAAAAGGACACAGGCAAACCTGCATCTACTATGCTGCAGTAACATAGCCTCACTGGACATGAGGAATCACAATGGCTCCATCAGATCCCCATTGGCACCCTTCCCAATCACATCCATTGCATGGGCAAAAACCCAGAAACATGCAATCCTTCTGTGTACCCTTCCCTCAAAGCTCCTCTTTCATCATCTGCCTTTTTTCTCCATCTTGCACTCAGCTTTTCAGCCATCTTGAGACTGACTGTGCTGCAGCCAAGAGGCTGAGATGTCAGGAGCCATCCGCAGCTAGCTGTCCAGACTGGAAAAAATCTGTAAAAAGGAGAGAGAGAGAGTTGACCAGGCCACACAGTTAATGGGGGAAGGGAGCCAGCAACCAGAGCGATAGCTGTTGTGGCTGACCTGCCAGCCCAAGGCATTCATCTGTGACTGACCATCTGCCTTGGATCCTGCAAGCATCAACAAAACACCATATTTTTCTCCAGCTCTGCTATCCTTTCTTTCCTCCTTCCTCTTATGCCTTCCATGCCTGGCCACAAACAGGGAATGCAGCATCTCAGAGCAGAACAGAAGCAACCACGGCCTTCCATTTGCCAGGACATCCACACACCAGTGTCAGAGCTGTGCAGGGTTCCTTCAGCAGCTAATCTCCTTTCCCACAGGAAATTAAAGAGCAGGGAAGCACCAGCTACTTACAACAGCATCTACTAAGACGTGTTATCAGGATACGACAGGACATAGGGCACATCCGGTGTGACATAACAGAAAAGGCACTCAAAGGAATGGTGGAGTTTACTTAAAAAACAGAAAAAGCTGCCATCTTTGAACTTTGTATTACTGAATCCTTGAATTTTAAATTGTGCTATATTACTTTGTTTGGAAATAAGGGCAGCAGGAACATTGGAGTCACTGCTGAGGAGAGTTTCATTTTGAGGAGGAAGATAAAATATAAAATATAAAACATAAAATATAAAACATAAAGAAGGCTGGAAAGACAGAGACAAAACAGAGTCCATTTAAAGCAAGGTGATACTAAATGTTTTCAGCCCACTGTGTATTCAAAGCTTCTTGTGGAACTTATCAAATACTGCCCGCTGAGAAAGACTTTGATGAGCATTTTACCCCTGTTTCTTTGTTAGTGGAACGGTTTCTAATGACTATAGCAATGCACGTTGCTGCTTAATGCACAAAGCCTGCTGTGTTTCCCTACCAGCTTCCTGAGCTGGTAGCATTAAATTCACAGCTCTGTGCTCTGACTTACTCTCCACAGTGAAAGACTTCACATATAAAACAAACTCTGCTCAGCTCTGACTCACTCTTGCTTTTCCACAGGAGATAGCATTAATATTAAATTCAATTTCTCCTTGGGAGCAGTATCATTTCCATTCTGTTGACAAATATCTCAGCAACACAGGGCTAGAGGAAAAGGAGACAGAAAGTGTGACAGAGAGCTCTGGGAACTAATCTAAGTGTTTTGCACAGCCTCAGCCATGGCACCACTGTTTCTTTCAGATGACCGCATCTTTGTTGTTTTGCAATGCATCTCTGGGCTCTGATTCTCCCTGTGAAACCCCTGCCCAGCCTTCAAAGTCCATCTCTGCGTGGATGCATAGGGATGCTGAGAGCTGGAGTGCACAAGAGTAGCATCATGCATCCTAACGTTGGGCAGAGAACATGTCCATGCTATGCAAACCAGACAGCAAACTGTTATCTTCATGCAGGCAGAAAGAACAGATCCAGGAAAATCCTCTGAAACCGTTTTGTGATTCAAACAAGCCAGCTTCAGGTGTGCTAATAAGGCAGAGGAAGAACATTTAATTTAAGTCCTAATGAAATGGAATTACAGTGTCCCACTGACTTTCATCAGTGGGTTGTGTGTTGTGAAATCTGTTGAAAATCTTGAAAATCTAAAAATCCCATTTTTCAATGGGATTTCTGAACCCCTGTAACATTCTGTACCACTTTAGCATAAACATAGTACCAAATTAGTGAGTGAAACTGTAACTTTCTAATAAGTACTGTAAGATATTAATAGAACCGAAATTTTAATTCACAATCTGAAACCTTACTGCTGAGAATTAATTGCACTGGGTCAGGAGAAAGAAGTATGTAATATGGCTTATGCATCTCCATGAATATTTGGAATATGGATGCTCACAAGGAGCCCACAAGTCAAGGATTATTTGTCAGAAGTGTGCAGTGAATAGTACCAGGTATTGGATGCATTTGGGATGGTCACACTTAATTCACAACTATTCTAGGAAAAAAACCAAAAAGAGGTGATGAAATGTATCAGCACTGTAGCTTCAGTGGGGAGGCTGATGTTTAGCAAATGGCTAGCACTCAGAAATTATGTCTTTTACAAAAATTTTGTGGTGAGACTGAGGAGTGGGTAGGAAACACTTGTCACTTATTTTCCCCTGTTCTCCAGAATTAGCACAATAAACCTGATCCACTGATGTTCATCACAAAAGACAGAACATATCTTGCACTGGATTACTTAGAAAACAAAGCAGCTTTCTGGAGTCAAGTGTAGTTTTGCAGACAGTAAATCAGGTAGCTTGTTTAGGAGTTTCCTGGTGTGATTTTAGATCTCGGTTTCCTGTGCTGTCTATAAGAGGCATCTACCATGCTTGTGGACATGCCCCAGGATGGACTGCCCCCAAAACTGCTGGACATTTAGATCTCGATGATTGCTGAGCAAGCTCTTGAAAATCACCCACACTACACTTAGGGAAGATCTGGATTCCCAGCTGTGGTATCTGTAAAAAGTATGCCCTCACCAAAATATATCCCATCTACAATTAGGAGTCAAGAGTAATTTTAAGGAAAAGATTTCTCTGGGCCTAGTGGTGTATTTGTAGTCTGTATTTGTATAGAGAAAGTATGGAGGCAATTTCAGCCCCTTTACCAAATATTTGGATTTTAAATAAGTACATCGCTGCAAATGTGCACTGTACGAGTGCTTTTTTAAGGGATCATGGAAGTTATTTGCTGTACACAAGGATGTTTGAACAGGATTAAAAATGGGTAGAGCCTATGTAAATTTAATAGAGCTTGAAAAGCTTCTCAGCTCTGTCCCATAACATTGTTTTACCAGAAGACCTCAATATTGGCATTATGTGAAAATCCTCTCCCAAAGGGACAGTTTATGCAAAATCTTTGTTAGGTGTTGCCCTCCAGCTGACACAGTGATAAGCAGGCACCTCTCCACACCACAGTACACACACAAAATTACAGAAATTAAATCCCCGTGTGCACATCTGCCTAGCTGCACAAAAAGGCTTTACAGTGCTGGCTGAAATGCTGAGCTGTGTCCCACACTGCCTCCCATTCTGAGACAGGCATTTGGCCTCCAGACCTCTATGATTTCACAATGAATTGTTCAGCTTAAAGGCCTGATACACAAAGACACTTGAAGCAATGTAAAAAAAGGTGTTGGGAAGACCAGACCCCACCGCTGTAAGGAAAAATCTTTGTACAACAACAGCTTTCAGGTATATTGGAAGTGCGATTATTTTCAGGGACAAAGAACCATGCTAGTAAAAGCTGGCATAATATAAACACTTCAAGGACCAAGATTTTCCTCCCTACACAGAAAAGGATGAATGAATAAAAGGGAAGGAGAGCACACATCCATAAAACTGGCATCTATCTCTTTTTTACCATATCTTTTCTTAGATCCCTCTCAGTTTATTAGTGATATGGTGTGTTCTAATATTCTTTGCATATTTTAATACCTCCACATAGCTGTTACCCACATGTGTATATGAGAGCATATATGTATACATACACGTCCATAAATGTATATGTAAGAACACATTTATACATAGCTGCAACTTTCTGTCCTATGGAGGCATCACTTTCATTTGAGTCTCTTCTATGCCCTTTTCTATCTCTTTATTGGTATGGATTTAAGTTTTCCACATAAAAGATGTAATTTCAACATCTTTTACTGAAGTGTCAATCTACAGGCACTGAAATGATTGAATTCAGATCAGTCTGAGGGTTTCTCATAGCACAGTGAGGAACAGACATGGGCACACTGAGTCTGTTTTTGTCTCCACTGCTAGCACAGACCCATTTTGCAGTTATTAAGGCAGAAAATCTGAGGAGGTTTTTTTTCCAAATGTAAAAGCAATTTAATGTTATCTTGACCTTTTCAGAAAAGTACTGAGGGTAGAGCAGAGTTTAGAGATGCTCTGCGTGTGACCTTGTCCCAGCACAAGCTTCTCTCTTGCAAAGCTCTTCAAACTGTCATCAGGTCCTATGATTTATCTGTCTAAATGAGATCCTGCGGTTTATCTGAGACTCCCTCGCAAACCCAAGCAATTTTCATGACAGGGACTCCCTACATGAGTACACGTTCCCCTGAGGGTCACAGGGAATGCAAAGAGAAGGTGGAGACTTCTCCTGAGCGCTGTTGAAGTTGTGTATGAGGAGAAACACGTGACAGCCAACCAAGGCAGAACCAAGTGTGAAATCAGCTTAGTTTGAGTAGCCTTTGGTGGCAGAATGCTGTGTCAGGGTAGAGAAACCATGGCCCCTGTGTTGCATCCTGGCCTCTCCTAAAGAGGAAAGGCTATGTAACATGTGGGCAGAGCCACGAGCAGGTCCATCCACGGCCAACCACACCACTGGGGATGGCCTGAGATCCCAAGGCACTCAGAGACAACCGAAGTTTTAGTGTTGTGAATCTCCTTTTAGGAAGCGGAAGAGAGGGAATGGGAGCAGGAAAATGTTTATTGTACTTTCCTCCACTTTTTTTTTCTGGACTCATGTCAAGCACATCTGGCCAAAGAGAAGAGAAATGCGGTTTCCACAAGATGAAACTTTGAATGGATACAAGCAGTTTCTAAGGAGACCTGCTCTATAATCGTAGAGGAAATTACAAGCTGAATCATCTGTGGTTTGGAGAAAAAAGTCGATATTTTGTAAGTTGAACCCAACTATGAAGCCTCTTACCAATAAGGAAGCTGGAAAGAAATCAATTCCAAGAACTTTCAACAAAAAATTCATCTTAATCCAGGTCTGACAGAACAGTTTTGTTCTCCTTTTCCAAAGCAACAACATGCACCAGCCTGAAATCGCCAATACTATAGCAGAGACAAGCCTTTCACAGCAGAGACAGACTAATGCACTACACTCCAGGCCTGACAAACCACTTGACACCGAGTCTTGGGAATGCACAAAGGCCTGCACACCTCTCAGGGCTGGCCTGGCAAAACTGCCAGTGTCTCTCCAGAAGGCAAATCCAAAGTAGAATCCACCAATTGTGATGCATTGCACCACACATGGAGATGGCTTGCTGAAGCACAACTATACCCACTGGACCCTGTAATGACAGCAGCAAACTAATTCTGCTTATAACCTAAACTGCATCTGTCTCTTAAATGAGTGCTCTTCATATGCTGATGCTTTGCACAATTTAACTTTTTTTATAAGACTGGCAAAAAGTGAGATCCTGAATATCTACTAGCATTTGCCCTTCATTTTGTACTTTTACTTTACTGTATATCCCTGTGAAATGCTGAACTCACTTTAATCATAAGACATAACAGGGAGACAATACTCTATTTTCTGATGAGTGAGACTGCTTTTGTGTTTATTCTAAATTCCTTTCTGGTGTTGAAAACTCCACAGTCAAAAAATTGCAATGGTTGGTTCTTAATCTTTGACAGACTTAATCCTGTACACGGTGTAATTTCTAACCCAACTCATCAGGACTCTTTCGCAAAACAGATTGACAAAATATGTGTCAGAAAGACTGGATTAGTTACAAAGGTCACTGCTGTTTACTCAAAAGACAATAACATGAACACAGGCTGAAGCACTGGCTTCTTCAAAACTTCAAAAAGAAGTTTTCATAATTTATTCTCTACTTCACACGGTTGTTTTTCTTGTGCCTGTCTCTTTTTTTCCTTCTTTTCTGCTTCTCTTTTCGCGTGGCAGCGTTAACCCAAAAAGCTTTATATTAAGCTCAGTGCTGCTGGTGTGGTTAGTTACACTCTGTGCAGCCACAGGACACGCTCAGGTACTAATGAACCAACTCCTGTCTGGAACTTCAACCTTCTGGAACTTTTATTCCTATGTCATATCATCCTGTCAACCTTATTATGTCAAGGGTTTAGAGCATGGTGTCTAACTTCCTCATGCAGTTAAATAGGGCACATATAATGCACCAGTGAAGGGAAGTTGAGGAGGTTCTTGGGGATCCTTCACTGTAATGGGACATGAAAACAGTGGTTTATAGTGGAGGGGTTTCTCCCTTTGCTTCCCACATGACACACAGCATGATGCCTACCAGCTACCTACCTACAGCCTTTCTGTGTGATTTATCAGTCCCCTTATGAACAGTGAACCCTTTTTCATCCTCACAGGACACAATTCCTAAAGACATTCTGACTTCACCTTGCTCTTTGCTCAGATTATATCAGGTGAGTCCTGTAACTTGAAACCCTGTACCAAAACTACTTGCTCTATCTTTCAGAAGCCAAACACAACTGCTTCCATAAATGTTTGCCTCAGGGTGCCACAGTTCTCTTGAGCCATGTCTAAAATAGGGTATGACTTCTAAATCCCTCAGGATGGTGAAGAGTTCTCCTCTGAGCCTAAACATCAATATGATGCTTACTCTTGCTTCAAGGCATGGGTGAAAGTGTATCCTTCCCTACCAAATTCAAAAACAGACTCCTGAGGACTCAGTTTGTTTGGAGAGAGTCAGAAAGGAGAACTGTCCCTGTCTATTCCATTCCTAAGCTAAATGGGGACATAAGGAAGAAGCACTGTAAGTACATCCTTTCCAAACAAGTTCTGATCTCTCCATTTCTGCTCACCTGTCTTCTTATATTTCTTTTCACTGTAACATGCATTTTGCCCAAATTGACCTGTCAACAAGGTGATGAGATCTAGGCTATGCTGTTCAGTAGGGCCCTCCAATGCCAGCAGCTTCTTCCTACATTCCCTCAATGCCTTTATTACACTGGGTGTATGACACTCTGGATATACCTCCTGTTCTCTGCCAGCCACACACAAAACCTATGTAATTACTGCAGGCCTGCCGCAATGCCTTCGGCGGAGGCACCGGGCTTTCGCTCGTGGTTCCAGGGGCTGCCAGGCTGCTCTGAACGCATGGGAGGGCTGGCGAAGCTCCAGCAAGGTTTCACCCAATCCACCGATGGTACAGGTGCACCGAGGAAGGAGAGATGAAGCGGAGGGGCTTTCCCAGATGGTTTATTGGGCACTGGATTTGTGCTAGGGAAGCCCTGGCACCGTGTGTTACATAAATACCAACACGAGGGGGCGGGGGAGGATACAAACATCCTGTGGGGAAGGAGTGCTGGGTTTGAATTTGGCGGGCTTTGTATAGGATTGCGAAATACAGAGCCCTCCGGGGGGGAAAACAGGTACCGAGGGGGGAAGGGAGATAGCAGAGCCTGACCACGAGGTAAACTGAAACTGGCCAGAGCACATCGCAACACAGGCCTAATTTACAACCCCAGAATAGCTGCTAGGATCCCATTGTTCAGGATTTTGCTCTTTTTTTTGAGCAACAGCAGAAAACCCAATTCTGGATGAGGGGAACTTGCAAAAAAGGCAAGTGTTTCATTACTAGAAATGAAAATAAACATCGGCTGAAAGAACTCTCCGATTCAACTGATAAAAAAATTCTACTATAAAAAATGCTTTTGCTTTCAAGTGAATAGTTTCCCCTTGTAAACATGAAAATTCATTTCAGTCTTAGCAAAATTAAGGAGTTATCACAAACTTGTAGTTTTTAATCTTTCTGTGGTTTTGTGGGTTTAAAATGGGGAAAGATAGGAGTTTTAGGGGAAGAAATGTTGAAGTGGTAAACTCTAATCAACAACATATTCTATTTATATATAAAAAAGTTGAGGAAAAAATTTCAAAGGAGAAGTTGAATGGTGGGTAATAAGTTCTCTATTTAATCTCTGGCAGAATGTCAGGTCACTAACCTAGTCTTGGTGTTATAAAAAGCTGTATGAATATTTTCTTCCAGATTCTTTTAATGATTTTGTTCAGCACTTCTTCCTACTTTCAAATATTCCAGCCATTGAATCTGCTGGAGCTATTGCTGAGATGGTGAATTTAGAATTAGCATTGCAGAATAGTAAAAGCAAGTGCATTCCAGATTTGTAAATACATGTTGGAAGTAGAAACTTGATTCTGTATATTTTACCTGTGTAACAGGGCACAGCAATGACCTTTATGTCCATTCTGAGTCTCAAAATTTGAATGTCACCTACCTGAAATGAATGACTCATGAGTCTTATAGTCTATTCTGAATAATAAATATATTCAAGAAAATTACAACTTATTGGAGGACAATTCATAAAGAGAGGATGAGATGAAATTAATCTAATACGGAATTAAAAATGAATTATTCATGCAACGCTACAGGACAATTATATCCTCACAAGTAAAAACTGTATTGACATCCATGTGGAAGAGGGCCCCCACCTGGTCCTTCATCCCTCCCATCAAATATGCGTGTACCAAACTGCTTTCAGAAATTAATAGCAACTTGTGGTTTCTGTGTAAGATTCTGGATTGATTTCTTGGCCTGTAGGGGCCATTTTTTGAAAAATAGATTGATGAATCTCTGACAATCTTCATCCAGAGACCTCTGTTATTCCTTTTCAGATCTGTTGGAGGACTAGTTAACATGAAACTGTTTTGCATAAAAATTTGCCTGACCCTTAATATTCAAGTTAAGAAAAATCTGGGATAATTTATGGTTCACATAATTTACCTTGTTCCTGAACCTCTGCTATCCCTGCGGGAAAAGTATTTCCAGGATTAGATAGAGAAAACATCATCTTATTAAAATGTTGCCCAAAGCTTCAATATACATACCATGGGAAGAGAAATTAAAAGAAAATTGGATTTCCAGAGACTAAGCTGAGACTGAATGATTTCATGTCAGGAGTGAAAGAGTTCCCTCTTCACATCTTCTTGTTTTCCTTTGTGGTCTCTCTTTGTCTTGGTTTCCAGGCAGGGGTGAACGGGACCAATCTCCCTGCAGCAAGTGGCTACCACTCATCTGTGTTTACAAACCAAAACTGATGCACCCTCAACCTGTCACTGAACCACTGATGAAACCTGACTGGCTGCTACAGGTCTTGGAATAGAGTCCAGCTGCAGTCCATTAGTGCAGAAAAATTCTTTGCATGGAAAAATCAGGAGCTTATACTAAAAAAAGCAGAGCTGTTATAGCATGACACTTTTCTGTTCCATCTGCATTATGGTGGCAATGTTCTTGTAGACTATGTTTAAAATGATGCTATAAAAATAAATTCTGATTAGATTTGAATGCTTGATGAAATCAGCATACAATTTACCTTTTCCACAGGGTGTTCAAGAATATTCATAAGAGCTCTTTAATTATTAAATAATTACAAATCACTCATTAAAACGTTATTCATTTCACCATATAATCATGCCAAGTCATATATTTCAAACCCTAGAATTTTTCCTTTCTTAACGCCAGACAGATCCAAGCAAAGTTAATTGAATGTTTTTAATATTTATGTAGTTAAATGGCTACTTCACTAAACTCCAGTAGAGTCATAAGATGAGGCCCAAATCACATGGAGAGCTCATGAGCATATCATGGGCTCAGCAGGCAGTGCATCACTCGGTGAAATGCATGGGATGACACTTCGTTAAATTGAAAAAATACCCTTGCTACCGCATTAGGTTTGTCTAAGTTCTCTATGGGACCCATGAGGTAACATTTTCACTGTGCTTTCCTTAGATCAGAGTATCCCTATTGCTTTTGACTCCATCAGTTACTTGCCAGCTCCTATTTCAAGGTATTTTCCTTCGCTATCCAAGAAGATAAATGGAAAATTTTGGGTGAGAAATGCTTGCTAGACTCCTCCAGATAATGACAAAACACCTCCTCAGTTAGGAGGATGAGGACACTAGCAGCGAGTTAGTTCGAATTTCAGCCATCCCATCATCCTGCGTAACCTCAGAGAATGATTATACCAATATAAAGAGGAGCTGCCTTTCTTATCTAAGCAATTTATGTGAGGCAGATGTCACATTTCCCCTTTCCTGAGTCAACTGAGGGTATGAGCAAGCTAAGAGTAAGAGTGGTTCAATGACTGTGTGGGCATCAGGCTCACCTGCTGTTAGGAGAGCAAACATCTAGCGTAGGCAGCACACACCTTTTCACATCCCAAGGTCCCCTGAGGTGTGGTCCTGCCCAGGAGAGCTGCCAAGGAGCAGAGGGCATCAGATGAAAGGCCACTCATTGTCCTGGGCACTGGGATAGCTGTGTTCACTCGGAATCAATGACTTTGCCTGTAATTATCTCAAGGGCCATTAACCATAACAAGATAAAATTATGTTTTATACAAAACATTATTTTTCCTATCTGGCTGTTTTCCCAGTATTTTGATAAGGTCCACAGGGGTTTGTTCAGGGTCACAAGGGAAGATGGTGGCAGAGCTGGGGACAAAGCTGAAGAAAATCTCATTCTCATTCTTCCTTATCCACCAAGGAATGCAGCTTCCCAAATCAAAGTGACAGGATGAGTTCAAAGGCAAAGCAGCAAACTTACCAGTTAACCCAAGCATTATTTCTACAAATGATACTATATTATACTGACAGAGATGAGGCCCACTCCTTGACCTTACTTTTGGCAGAATTACCTTCTCTGGAGAGAAAAAAAGCATTCTGTATCCTTGAGATGGAGTTGTGAAGAGCCTTATTAGTAATTGAATATCATTCCTTTTCTTCCCCAACAGGCTAGTGAAGATTCAATATCTGCAGAAATAGCCATGGAAAGGCCAATAAAATATCCATCTGCTTACAAAGTCACAACACAGCGTGGCCACCAGCTTCCTACAGTAAGAGAGTAAAAGCTACAACCATGCTGTGCCACAGAAAGACAGGTCAGAAATGTGGATGGCATTGCAAATATGCAGGTGTAGCAAAACGGAGATCTGTGACACCTAGAAATTATAGTTGTATTAGTCAGAATATAATTAATATGCCTGCCTTCATTTTAAATATATACAAGGATGGTGTAACAACAGAATATGAGTCGTTTGAAACACTCAAAGGACAGCAAGATGCAATCCATAAGCATTTTGCATAAGTATGTGAGCAACATGACTACCAAAGATAGGTGAAATTGCAAGTAGGTGGCATTGAGCTAACAAAAACTGCCAGAGAGAGAATAAGATAGGCACATGGGACTGCAAATAGCCAGGACAACCTGCATAGTACATGAGAAGGATTACTGGCAAAGTAAAAAGCACAGTAAGTCATACTGGGAGGAGCTGAATTTTTCCTTATTGAAAGCAGGAAACAGCATAAAACCATTAGGCATAAACAAACAAACAAACAAACAAACAAACAAAAAAAGAAAAAAGAAAAGAGAAAAGAGAAAAAAAAAAAAAGAGAGAGAAAACAAAGATGACAAGGCCAGTTCCGGCTTCTCTCATAAATGAGCTTTCAAGCCTGATCAACCTTGGGAAATAGGGACCACTGAAGACCACGACCATCAGCGCCAGCTGTGAGGCAGCAAGCCCCGCAGCAGTGAGCACCCACAGCCGGCTTGCAATGTGGCTGCTAAAGACCAGCAGTGACAGTGTTAAAATGATGGGTGACAATTAGCTGTGAGCACAAAGGCTGCCCTTAAGGAATAGATTTAGTAAAGGTAAAAGTTTAAAACTTCCCTGATCTGTCAGCCATCTAAACATGTCCATGATGACAATCCCTAATTACCCCCTTATATATTCACATTCAGTTTGCATACCTGCAACACAAGTTTTCTGCAACAGAAGGTATTTCTTTGCAAGAATCCTGGCTGATCCTGAGCAGAACACACATACTAAGAAAACCCAGGTGCTATAATCCTTATTTTTCAAAATAAAAAGACTTTCCACGGCTAGGGGAGAAGAATTAACAGATTGAGGGGTTCATAATGTGCATATCTTCGATATCACTATGAACCATACTACAGGATCTGTAGCCTAATCTGCATTCACTGTTAAGCTATTTAAACTGAAGCAATAGCTTCAGTTAAGCTCCTAATGAATATTTGTTTACACCAGAGAAGCCTTATCACAGTTAGCAGTAACTCACAATTTAGCATATCTTGGGCAAGGTCAGCAGAAATAGCAAGACTTGGGCAATGAACCTGAGTCTTGCCCCAGAATGAAAATAGTCACTTTTTATCATTCACTGATCCTAAAGGCCTTTCTGCAAGTGCACAAAATTGCACCTTGTTTACAAATGGGCCGCAATGAGGTGCAGGAGGGGGTGTGATTAGCTTGTGGCTTATTTTAACACTGCAGGACAGTATCAGTGGCTGGAGAGAGAAACCACAACTCAGCTTCCAGCCCTGCAGCCTTTCAGGCAGGCTGCCTCCTTCCAGAACATGACAGCACCAATTGTACAGTACCTCTGAGTGTCAAAAGACAGGGAAAAATCTTGAGGTGGAATTTTTCTTGCCAGCAGCTTTAGGCATCCAAATACTTTTGGAAATGTGACCCACAGGCAGGCAAGAAGACTCAATTTGACGACTTTCCCACATCCTTTTAATGACCAAAGGCCTTCCATTTTCAGACAATAAATCAAATATCCTCCCTGAGCTTTACATGTTTAGAAATACTGATTATTAATGCCTTTTAAAAAATTAACTAATTACTGCCTTGCTAACTTGCATGAACAAATCTGTCTGTATGCTGTGACCATGAAGTAGAATAACTTTACCAATAATTTACATTATGGTGATGTCTATAGGCCATAAGAAGGAAGGAGGCTTCATTATCTTAGGTGCTATCCAGGCTGCCAGGAGGACATGCTCCCTTTCTCTGCCAGCTTATAACTTAATTTATGAAATAGAGCATTAGGGCTGATGAAAGAGAAAGGTTCGTCAGAAGCTGTGACCTAATTTGAGGTTCTTGTTTCCCATGCTCTCTTGCCACAATGACCGCCCTGTTAGGAAATGTCTGGGCTGTCCTTGTGTGGCAAAACCCAGCATGGAGGCATGGGCAGGGAAGTGCCCCTCTCTGCAGAAGGCACATTTGACTGGGTGTTCATTAAATTGTCTGCTCTCAGACAACTGGAGAGGAATGTGAGACAATACGGCTGAGAGGGCCTCGCCAAACCATCTGAACTTTGTGGTAGCCCCATGCAGGGGTTTTATTGCCATCAGTCAATCAACCAGCATGTTTGGCTTAACTTGTGGGTTCTTTTCCCTCAGGCAGTCAATGACATTAGATTGATGCCATGTTAACACAGCTTTCTGAGCTAAGCAAACAAGGGCTTAGGCCTGAATGGTGTGAGCAGCTACCACAACACGCAAGCAGAAGGGGCACATCCAAGTAATCAGGCCTAGGGTTGGCTCTGTGATGGAATGGGCCAGAATGACACACCAAAACATGTTTTGGAAATAAAAGAAAATTGCAAGTTCTCCTGGAATTTGATTTGTAAAAATGCCCCTGGATTGGCATTCTGAATCATCCTTTCATACAAAACAAACCGTGCTGGGCCTGTAACTTCACGCTTATGCCAAGATTTAATAGTAGAATCAGGTGGCAACAAATAACAGGAAGACAATTCAAAATAAAAAAAGAAAATAATTCTTCACAAGCAGAATTCCTTGACAAAGGATGTTGTAGACACAGAAAGTGTGTATAGGTTCCAAGGAAGACTGAAGAGATTGGAGAAGTCCACTGAAGGTTAATAAACCTTGGTCCAGCCCAGAAAATTTTAAAAATGAGAAAGTATTAGAGGAAACTACTTTTATTGCTCTTCTCCTCTAACACTCCGCTCTAAATCTCCAGTTCTAATCAGCATTGGAACCAGTATGCAGGACTAGAAGAACCTTTTATTTGACCTACCACTTTTGTATTACATTTCATGTTCTTAACAAACATGCCAAGTTTATTTGTCTTTTTTTCTTTTCAAGTTTTTTGGGTTTTGTCTTCTCCCTTTGACAACCCAGGAGGCAAAAGCATAGCTCTTCATGTAAGTATGTAGCTGTCAGAATTCCCACACTGTCTTACATGCAAGCTAGATGTCTTCTTGCAGGTACATGGATGAGATTAAAGATCATCCTTGGATCACAGAAAAAAAAATAAAATTCTGCCAGGTCAGAACTGTGCCCTCCACTGTTAAAAGTGCATATCGGTGTTAAAGTAAATGCCTTAGAATTTGAATAAAAAGCCCACCAGAATCCACAAACTACATAGATCAAATGCACTTAATCCTGTATCACCATGCCAAAAGGATGAAAAATTACAGCTCTCTTCACTTTGATCTGGTAGGAAATATATAAATTCTTTTTCTACAGCAAGAAATCCATTTCTGTAGCCATGGCTGGTTGTGCTGC
>VYZT01006621.1:46385-102694 GCA_013400735.1 Pomatostomus ruficeps | reverse complement strand
ACCATGGGTGGTTTTGCGGAAGGAAAAAAAAAAAAAAAAAAAAAAAAAGAATGCAGGTTAATTCAGCTTCCAAGCCACTACAATATACCACAAAGCCCTCAGCTACTTTACACACAGCCTTCACCTCAAGAGACTCTAACAATTTTCTTCTTTCTTCTAGGTGATGATTAATACACAGGCTCCAAATACACAAAGGGGTAATAAAACACCCTATGCCATGAACATATATTGGATTGAATTAATTATTTCTTGAAGGTGCTGTAAGCTCTGCCAGCAGCTCTTCCTGGGGACCAGCCCTTCTCTTTCTGAAATGCTATGTTCTGCTTATGAAGGGACACCTTATTAAATAAATGAAAAAACTAAAAGAAAATATCATTAGACGATTTCAATAGATATTTTAAAGCCCAGAAATAAAATACTTGCTGAAAGATGGTGCTCATTTTCTCTGGACAGAGCCTGTGTTATCATGGAGAAATGTCTCTTCAAAGATGGCCCAGTGGAAAAGCAGACAGTGAAAGAAGAAACAATAACCACTCATAGCTGCACACAGGAGAGGCCTGACCTCATGCACCTGGGAACTAAACCATCAGGACCTCACGTCTCTTCTCTTTTGCTGCAAGGAAGCAGATGAACTGCCCTAGTGTAAAACAGGGGGAAGGATGGGTTTCTTTTGAGCCACCTTTCTAGGGCATTGTTACACTAAATTATCACAGGAGCATCTTCCACTCTTGCTAAACCTTCTTTACTAATCAGTCACCATGCTGGAAGCCTTAGTGTCCCGAGATCAAACCCATCTTCACCTGCTGATAAAGAACCATCCATGGTCACAGTCAATGAGTGCCAGTCCATGCAGATCACTAACAGCATCAGGCATAAGAGGTTGATCTCCTCAGCACCTCTCTAGCCGAGCCAGCTTTAATAGTATCCGCAATGTTGGCAACACTGAGAATTATTTCAAGTGGGAGATTGGTCACTCAGTCAAAAGCATATCTCACAAATTCAGAGTTGTAGAAGAGCTCCTTTTCTCTGTGTCTGCCTCTCCCAGCATCATTGTCAGAGTTGATGAGCTTCAGGATGGCAGTGTCTTGGAGCCCAGCTGGCAAAATCCAGCTCTGATGTGCCAAATTCAGTACAAACAAAAGGACAGCATGTGCAAGTTTCACTTAACCCCAGATATCTGCCTATGTAGTCATCCAGGGAGATTCATCCTACCCTCTTTCCCTAGTCTCTGGAAAACAATTGGCATGTTTAGGGAGCAATTTCTCCAACCACAGACAGCTATGCTAGGGTAAAGTGAATCACACCCACAAATTCCCATTTTGCTGCAAAGGCTATGAAGAGAGTGGAGGGCAGACATACATACCTGTATGTAGGAAAATAACATCATCATGTCTGTTCTTAAGAGCTTGTGTTCAGAAGGGAAACAATTTACTGGCACAAATACTGCCCACAAGATATTTTCCAAGGATTCCTGTTTAAAGTGTCCATTCAATCAAACATTATCAAGTAATCCTACTGAGCTAAGGCAAAAGAGCCAGGTAAAGAAACAAAGTCAGACACTTAACTTTCTCTTGAGGAAAAAGACAGCCTCTTTCACCCCATTAGGTGATTGGATAATGTGAAAATCCACTGCTCAGACCAGCAGGAAGAGAGTTGTGGAGGTAAATCAGTCACCCTGCTCTAGCTGAGACACTGAAGTGCTGGGCAAAGTGCATTTCAGCCTGGTGGATAGACTGTGGAGAAATCATGAGGACAGCTGAGCCCTGAGCATCACCAGCAAGGCAAAAGTCTTTGACATGAGGCAGGAATCAAACACTTTGTCCTTGCAAATGCATGCTGTGGAAGACACCAAACTGACCCCTTTCATAAAGCCACAAGGCTCTTTGCTGTGAACAAAGGTAGCTTCTTGATCTCTCCTGGGCAGCTTAATGAGCCTGAGGTTTCTACAGGGACAAAATGTTTTGCATTTTCATTCCAAACAGCACAGAGGATACCTGCCATCCAACACTCCCATCTCAGCCTGAATCACTACCTGTGCTTTTTCTTCTATACCTATTTTCCTCCAAGCTCATCACTTACGTGTTTAGCAAGTAATACAAATCACCATGAGGACACAGCAGTTTTGCTTCCCCTGTGTAAAGTATCCACATATTGAATAAAAAAATTGTTCATCTATGGAGCAAAGGAAGGTGATCACCAAGATCAGCCTTTGAGTGAAAAGATGTTCTCATTGTTTCAGACCTATGGTCCTGTAATCAGCAGCTCACAGTCTGTATGAAGGAAATCAGCACCCAGTGTGATAGCAGAAACACTCAGGTTCAGACTCTGTGCTCATAGATTCAGGCAAAATATGCTTGTTAGTGTATAATTAGTCAGATCTGCATGCACACCAATGGCAGCTGAAAAGGTGTGTGCTGCTTTGAGTTTCAGGAGCCTTCACCACAGGAAATAGTATTTTATTATAATGTAGATTTCTGCATTATTTGCAAAAGTCCTCAGTGCAGGACAGATATTTTCATTGCTCACTGCCATATCTAAGACAAAGAGATAGTAGCAAGAATTTGAGAATAAATATTTTAATAAACAAACCAAGGAATTATTAATTCACTGCTTCTCATGCAGAATATAAAGTATAGATAATTTCCAGGAGGAGGTGGTTGATGGTACAGCTCAGTGAGAAACTTTCTTCATTAGACTGAAGCAGACACTTGAAGCATGTAAGACCACAATGGACCAGTCAGGCAAGGCAACACATTGGGGTCTCCAGAAAAAATATGGGGAGAGAGAAAGGATGAAGGAAGGCTCAGGTAGTATTTTCCTTTACTCATGTTGCCCAGAGAAGTTGTGGATGCCCCATCCCTGGCAGAGTTCAAGGCCAGGTTGGATAGAGCTTTGAGCAACCGGGTCTAGTGGGAGATGTTCCCTGTCCATGATAGGAAGGTTGAAATGAGATGACCTTTAAGGTCTTTTCTTAGGAAGGAACCCAGGCCATTCTATAATTCTACAATTCTGTGTGGATTTCAGGCCAGACGCTTTGAGCAAGCAGAGTGCTCGGCTTGCAGGCCTCCTTTATTCTGTACAAAGTCAGCTCTATAAGCTCTTCTGCTTTCAAGGGCTACTTTTTCCGTTCTTCACATGGCAAAACATATCTGGAGCTTACCACTACTTACAAATCTTTCTCTATTCCACCTATTGTATTCAATGGATTTTAGTGTGTCTACAAAAAAAANTATCAGGTGTTTTAATTGGATAAAAAAAGAAAAAAAAAAAAAAAAAAAAAAGAAGGAAGCTAGTGAGTAAGTATTATAGAAGTCTGGGAGGAGGTGTGGGAAAGGCATCTCTTTTCAAGTATTTAGTTATCTAGAAGGCAGCTGGTCCCACTAGAAAGAGCTAACTTGTTTCTTTTGGTTCCAGTTCATCCTACTGGTTTATTGAGAGAGGAGCTTTTTGTTTGTTTTTCTTTGTTTTGTTTTGGGGCATTTTGGGGTTTTTTTTGACACATTACTTTGTAGCATGGTTCCAGGTCTGAAAATATCGTGTAAGCTAGGTTACAAGACTTCAAGTTAAACTAATAAAAAGTGACAATCAAGAAAGCCTCTTTTCAAGTCTTCTGAATTAAAATGGGATGTTATCAACATAACATGAAATGGGAAGAGCTTATTTCAGTGCAGCTTTTCTGCAGATTCTTTGCATCTGAAAGCATAAGTCATATACAGATTTGACATGAATTAATACATCCCAAAATACATAATGAAAACAAACATTTGGGATTCTGCAGATTCATGCAAAGGATGATTGCTGCTTACAAAAGTCCTCTCACTGACACAGATTTGTTTGCACTGTTTGTACGAAAGTTGAGATGTGTAGCTGAACCCAGCTGTTTCAGGACAAGGAGTGGGAATCAGATGCACAGCCTAGAATCGTACTTGCAGATAAGGTGAGGAGTAATGTGAGCAGCAGCCAGAGGAAAAGCCTGCTGAGAGCACATTCTGCATCAGCTCATCAAGATCTGTGCTTCGGGCTTTGGAGAAAGATAAAAAAGTGAAACCACAAATGGAAAAAGAGATCTCTGGAATTTTTCTAAAAGGGCTGTGTTAGGCCTTTCATTGTGTAATTTTGTTTTATGTTACAGACAAAATAATGATTCATCTTGAAAAGCTGCTAATTGATTGGGCTGGGATCATGTGACCCATCAGCATCCTTTCAATGTGTTTCATAGTGGGCAAACAGAGAAAAGATGTAGCTGCAATAGAGGTAACAGGACAGTCCAGAGAGACACCCTATTTAAGCAGTCACCCTAAAATGCCCTTTTCTTTAATGTTCCATTTTTTTACTATACTTTCAGAAGACTTCAGAATTCTTTTAAAGAGAGTTGTTCAGTACAGAAGAAAAGGCTAGTCTAGACAGTCAAATTGAATAAAAACAACAGAAGCACAGAGTAGGTAAAATACAATTCAGCCCAACCTGCCACAGGATTTAGTTGCCCTTTGCCAATTTTTTTTCATTTAGATTGGAATTTTCCATTCTGTGTGTCTGCTTTAGGCCAAGATTTTCAGTTTGTTTTATCTGTCTATCTATAGATAGATACACATACACTATTTATGTGAAAAAAATATCACCAGTTTTTGTGAGTCGGGCTAGACAAAACACTAATTTCTCTGTGTGGTTCCCTGAGACACATTCTGTGTCACTAGACTGTAGGTGTTAAGATTTGACAGCAAGGCTTCATCTTGCTCAAGGACTTGCCCAGTGCTGTTAAGAAAACAAAAAATCATGTCTGCATGGGGCTAGGTCATGAGGGTTTGATAAACTACCATGTATGCAGGCTTAATAGAGGCTTGCTGGTGCTTTATGTGCCCTGGCTGTGCCCCAGTCCGGGGCTCAGAGAGACTTTTCCTATAATTTCAGCCATAGCCAGAGACTGAACTGAAATTAGGGGGAGGCTTTTTCTTGTGTCATTCCTAACTTTGATGCCCAGATACTGGAGGGGAGAATGACAACAACAGACTGGGTCCAAACTGGAGGGAAAGAGCCTGAAACATTACTTGGAAGGAAAAAAAATTGGGGAAGACAAGGACAGAGTTACTTCAATTCATCTAAAAATAGGTTACAGAATGAAAGATAAGAGTGGATACAAAAAAAAAAAAAAGGCTTCTGGAAAGTAAAAATGAAAATATTTCAACTGGCCCATTCCCCCAAAAAAACACCCTCCTTTTTTTGGAATCTAAACAAGATTGAAAATTAATGTGCCTTTTTTTTTCCTTCCAAATCATGAAACCTCTTAGATTAGATGTGGCTTCCACTGTGTTGTAGTCAATTCCTGTAGAACATTTAGTGCTCCCCCAGCTCTGCTGTTGTTCTCAAATCCTTCACAATCCCCATAAGATGAGGAAACAGTATTCTCTCTGTATTAAAGACCAAGAAAGGGGCTAGAGAGGGAATTAAGTAAGAAAAGATATCCATTAACCTGGGGATTTCTCATTTGTAACATCCTGTGGCCTGGCACTTTCTGCCTTCAAACTGTAGCTCCTGATTTTCACTTGCAGCTGTGAATGCTGAGCTCTATCACAAATAAGGGCTGAGGCTGAAGACAGACTCTTAGAAAGCAAGAGCTGCACAAGAAAGCATCACTTCAGTATGCTGCCTAGAAACACAAGGAAGGTGAAACCCAGCCTCATCCTCTGCACAGAGAACTGGAGACACACATTCTGTTTTGAGTGGCATCCACCTCATTACCAATGGGAGACGCAGTACCTTTGGTCTCACAAAGGGGCCTTGTTGTGGTATTTCGTGGCTGGGAGGCAGTAAGTACAGCTAGCCCTGTGATTAATTTCTCTGGCACGCCCATGTGACAGCTGGATTGGGAGCTGCGTTCTTGCTCCCTGTAAACGCCCAGCGCTAGAGCGGTTCGAATGCACCGTGACCTAAATGTGCTTCCAGAGTCAAGGCTGATCTACTGATATATAAAGATAGATCTCTCTGAGATTTTGGGTGACACCTTTCAGGTGGATAAATTCGTTATGTTACATTGCCTTGCAAAACCACCTCATCCACTAAACCAAAGAAGAAATTCTAAATTATCAAATGAAGTGTGACAGCTCTGCTAAAACGAGAATACATTGTTATCTCAGGTGAATAAACTGAAAATCTAAACTATCAGCTGAGGAAAAAATTTAGAAAGGCATCCTGTCTCATGATATAACCCAACAGAAATGCTAACCTACCCTAGCTGTAAAATTCAGAGGAGCAAAATACAAACATACAGCAGGACACAATGAAATAATTTGCTCTCTAAGGATGGACAAATTTAAATGCACAAAATTAATTTCATTGCTGGGTTAAAAATTGTTTTACTTACTTTATGGGAAAGGTATTGATCCAAACACTGATACAGCCTAACTTATTCTTTGGAACATATTAGAAATTCAGTGCTAAGTCTTAGGCTAAGAGATAACTGGTGCAGGTTAGACTGTGAATAATTCCTTTTGTTTTGGCCTTTTGCATTGCTTTAAACAGATGGGAGAACATGTTTTCCTTCAATAGCCCTTCTATGATGCTAAGATTATTGGACTAGGTCCTCAGATTAACAGGATTTGAATAAACCATGTTTTCCTCAGAGCAAAAATGCACAAATACCATTTCACCCTTTGTTTTCAAAGCACCTTGGAAAATTGAGAAAGAATTAGAACCCCTCCACTGACCAGCCTGAGAATCAGCGATGCTGAGAAGCAGTAGTCAATATTCCAGGGCGCTCTACCTAACCTGAAGAAGGGCCAAGGAAACACCTAGAAACAAGTTTCAGAGAATTTGATGGTAAATACAGAAATACAGAACTACAGCAATGAAACCCCAAACCAAGCAAGTAACTCAGCAGAATTCTGAATTTCTTCTAGCCACCATACTTGGTCAACACACTCCAAAACATTCACCCGGGTTCAGAGACTGTCTCACAACTTTGGGTTGTGGCTTGAGTAAAACAGGGATGAGTTTCAGTCGAACAGTCCTATTTATAGTTTCCGGCAGACACCAGGCCAAACTCTGTGGTTTTGCCTGGTTTCTATCTGAAAGACAGCAAAAATTGGCCACTTCAGCTGATTTTTTGCTTTGGGTTTTGGTGAGGATGAGAGAAAAGAGGGAGTAAGTTTCATTCAAAAAATGAAGTGATGAGAAAAATAAGAGTGTATGAACCTCACCAGCCAAAACTACAGAAGGTTGACATAGAGCCCTGGGAACAGAAACCACTGTGATTTTCCTGTCTCCTATGGTAAGCAGAAACCATGTAGTGAGTGATAGTGCTGTAGGAAAATGTCTGAGTGGAGCTCCACAAACAGGAGGTGGATTGAATGGACAAGAAGCCAACTGATTGCTGCTGGATGGATCCTGTCCTCCTGCATAAAGAACTTCTGATCTAAAATCAGTGGCTCACATGTTAGCAGCAAAAACCTTTACAGCGTGCACCTCTCCGCTGTGAAACCTCAAAGCATGCCAAGAGGAAGCCATGTGGCCTTCTCAATGGTTGGAATAAAAATATGGGAAGCCTGGAGGTACTGAGCCACTGACGCAGAGTGTGACTGTAAGGAAATCACTCCACCTTCTTGTGCTTCAGTCATACTAGTCCAAAATAGCTTGAAAAAGTAGGAATCACTTAAAAAACCACCCATTCTGACTAACCCATTTGTTGAGTAACCATACATGTGATGTCTCTGGAAGCTTTCTTGACATATGAAGCACCTTCCCAAAAAGATAATCACTCAAGATAGTTCAGGGTCATGATAGGGATCTCCCTTTAAGGGAAGCAAGAAAATGCCAACAGAAACTATCAGTGGAATCAAAACTGACCTACAAGTCTAGATGCCATCTTCCGAAAAGACATCTGGAATCACTATCATTTTATTGTTGCTCATTTTTACAGGATTATTTTCTATCTCATCATCATTTTCAAAGGGATGAAACAAAATAGACCAGAATGAGAAACTACTGAAATATACTTCCTAAAATGGAAGAAGACATCAAGGTTTTTCCTTTCTCACAACTGGATGGAAAATCAGTGAAGCTGAATTATATTATCATGCACTTATATCTTACTTTCAGTGGTGAGAGGTACATAGCAATTTGGCAAGCATTAAAAAGACTTCACTAAAACTTAAGTTGAAAAAGTTCAGTAAAATTATGTTATTCGCACAGTATAATGGCATGAACAGAAATCACATTAAAAGCATCAAGCCTGTTCTCTTCCTTCAGTCCCAGAAGTATTCCCCCAAAGCCTTTACTCCATCTCCCAGATAATGCACAAAGAAACTGGGGCAGACACAAAAGCTGTATCTATAACAGAAAATTAAATGCAGTCTGACAGTACCATGACCTTTTGCACTGACTTCAGCTCAAGAGGAGCTCAGACACAAACCACACCTTTAGTGAGCTAAGGAACAGGCAAGCTTTGCATATCTACTCTAGCATGACCTTTCTGATCCAGGCAGGTATTGCAAAGGCATTTGATCGTGCCAAGGTGCCAAACCTGCCCAGAATTACAGCTGCCAAAGAGTGTGAACAAATGCAGAAATATGCCCACTCCTTCTTTTCCTTTGCCCATAAGGAGCTTTTACTTGAGGCAGTGCTGAACAAAAGACTCTTAAGCTTATTAAAACAAAATTTCTCAAGGAAAGTGGTTTTGGCCCTAATCAATGGATGTAATTGTACTGTATGGTTATCAGACAGAAAGATTATTCAGGTAAAAGAGCAATAGTAAATCCAAATTTATTTCTGTAAGGATGAAGGTCAACAAAATACAGTAGACCATATGCACCAGTAGAACTACTCATGATAGCTGAATATAATGTGGTGTCCCACGAAACTCATCCTATGTATAAATAGAGTTCAAGAGTGCAGTTTATGAAGGTGGAAATCCCAAAAAAATCCCTGATTCATGTGATTAGGGACCTCTGGATGTCATCTAGTATAAATCCCTGATCATCTCATTCCCTGAAGAAAGCAGGAGTAGCACTGAAGTTCAGCCTTTCCAGATCAGTTTTGCGTATCTTCAAGAATGGAAATTGCACAACTCCTCTGGACAATCTTTTCCACCTCTTCTAAAAAACCTTTTCAACTCCTTTTTCCTTATATTGAGCTGGAATTTCCCTTTCTGCAACCAATGACCCTTTCCTTCTCTCTGTGTGTCTCTGAAAAGGGTCCAGCGCTACCTGTTTTGTAGTCCCTACAAGGTTGGTGTTAGGTCCCTGCAAAAGCATCTCTTCTCAGGCTGCACATACCAAGCTCCCTCAGAGTCTCTTTGCACAGAGCATGCCTCAGTTCCCATCCTAGTAGCCCCCTAATTGCTCCACTTTCTCAACCCTCCTTCAGCCCTGCTGTGAGCAGTGGCCCAGCCACAGTCAACACTGAATCACAGGGAGATTGCAACTGGAAGGGACCTTCAGGTGTAGGTGCTGATGTGGGTTCTGCCCTCTCCTCAACAGCAGCAGCATTCACCAATGTAGCTGCTGCTGCTGCTGGTTTTGATGGTATCAAACTAACAAAGTTCGAGAAACCTTACTCCCAGGTGGAAAATTCTAAAATGTGCCCAGATCCCACAACTCCTTGCAGCTGCTCAAAAACTCCCTCCCTTCATATGCATGCCTGAAGATGCAGGATTTCATATTTAAAGGTTTTGGTAGCACTTGTGGGCAGTACAAAGAGCCAGTGCCGTGAGCATCAGTGAGCTATAAACAGCCCCGCTCTGTAGGTCACTTGTACTGCCCACAAGTCATGTAACCTGGCTGTTGCCCAGAACGGTGTTAGTGGAAGACAGCGGGTATGCTGATTATGCTTTGAGAAATGGCCAGGAGGCAGCTGAGCACAATAAGGAACATAACCTGGACCTCTGCCCTTCCCAAATTGTAGGGCTGGCTGGGCAGTGGTCTGGTCCCCGAAGTATTTATACTTCCATTTACCTCAGCTCAGAGACAGAGCAGAAGAAAATTCCTGGCCGTACACAAACCTGGGGAAGCGACTAAGCCAGACCTCTCTCCTGACACTAACAAAACATCTAAAACAGAACTAGATGGGCAGGTTTAGGTGACTAACTCTCAACTTTTGCAGAGACTGAAAGACTTGGAGCTCAGCAGTCTCCCACCCTTCCGGGAGAGTCTCTGGAGACAGTCTACCCTCCCAGAGCTGTGCTGCAGACTTACACACTATCTCAAGCAGACTCACTGTCTTGTTTCTTCAACATTTTTCATCTTGCCTTTACCTCTTCCCCTATCTGCAAGAAAACACAAAACTTTTTTCCCTTTCCCTTGAACACCTGCCCCTCTGGAATCACCTTCTTCTCCCGTTCTGTTCTTAGGAGCAGCTGACCAGGCTAATGTTTACATGGTGAGGTAAGATACATCCACCAATAGTGCTTGTACTGCATTGTGGTCCCAGAAATTCTGAAACAGTTTTCAATCACCCTGTTTTTTCCAGAGCATGGACTCCCATGGTTTCTTATGCCGGCATTAATACAGCTTTAAGTTGCCTGAGAAGCACAAAGTGTATGGACATAGCAGAGAATAAGGGCCTACATATTTATTTAGTAGATTAAAGATTTTATATTCGTTAAAAAGACAAATATCAAGGGAGAAAAGTACTGCACAACATAGGTCTCAGAAATAGTCACATTACAATTACTGTAATTATGTCTTTCAAAGGCAAGGTATGAAAATTATCACTTAAACGAGGGAACAAGGAAAGCAGAGAGAACAGTACCTTATTTCTCATCTTATCTTTGTCTCCCTGCCATTGTACTGAATTGCCATGATTACATTTTGTTAAAGTCTTTTCATTTTTCTCGTTAAAGTCTTTTCATTTTTCTCACTTTTCTCTTGGGGATATAAGGCTAGGTGAAAAAAGCAGGGTTATCAACCAAAATTCAATTTCACAAACTCCTAAAGAGAAATATTTATGAAAATGCAGACTTCAGAAAGATCAGATTCCTGTCTAACTTTCCTTTATGAGTCTGAGAAGTGCATGAACAAAAGCAGATGCTTCAGTGTTGAGGTTCTTTTTGGTTGGAGGTCGACAAAATTAAGGGCATAAAAACACCTCTCACAGAAGGAAGTCAGCAAAACCTGTCTTCTTCTCCAGGTTTTTCTCTTTTCTGCCTTCCTGAAACCTCCCCATCTTCATTCTTTTGAGCGAGTAGGTGTGGGTCTAGCTCTGATTGAGCCATTGCTGCAATTGTCTCTCACAGGCAGCATGTTCCTGCACTCGCTGCTGCTGAGCTGCCCACCAGCTCCCTCTTTCCTACCAACTGGGTGGCATCTCCCGGACCATGTAACCTTGTCCCATTATATGGTGTCTCTATAAGTGAAAGCAATGTTTTCCTCTTTGAAAGAGAAAGGTATCATCTCAACATTGATGGCACCAAAATAACTCTGCAAGTATTTTTTTCCAGCAAACTCAGTTCCTCAACAAAATATAAGGCCTTTATCCTTCTCAAGGATATCCAGAAGTCCAGAATGGAAGTCCAGAAAACGCCTGCAGGCTTAACCCCATAAAGTGCAGAGCACTGAGTCCATTTCATGTCCATTAGGCTTGAGGCAGCCTCAGAGTGCAAGATTGTGGCACAAGCTGGTGACACATTGCCTGTGGCAGAGCCATCCAAAACAGTGTTTTTCTAAAGGGAATCACAGGCAGACTTTCTGTCATTTTCACTTTTGGTGTCAGGACAGGGGGTTCAGAAGAAGAGAAAGCTAAGGGAAGAAGAGATGTAAGGGGAACTAATGCTGAAGAGCAAAGAGAGGAAGGGGTATGAGGGTTAAGGTCTTAGATGTGAATGGGAAGGTAATAGGAGGAGGCCACCCAGCAGAGCATCCCTGACAGCATCCATCCTGCACAGAGGGCATCTGGGTTGGTGACCAGTATCTGACAGTGCTCCACCTGGATATTCAAGTGGACAAAGGAAGGAAGCTATCCCCACACGCCCAGTTATATCCTCACTAGAAAATCTGGTTTTGTTGTCACCACAGACAGACAGCTTGATGCAGGCCAGGAGAAGGTAAATGATGACATCCTGTGACTTGGGGAGGACTTGGATAGGGAGGGCACAGATCCAGAGTTGACCTCTCAGCACAGGATAGTGTGGCAGCTGTGGCAAGGACTATGACACCATGTGCTTGGGGCAAACATGTCCCCGGTCCCCACCTGGCCTGGATATGCCTGAGTAAGGAAGGCCTGGACATCCAGTGTGCCTTGCCCCTCTGCTCTGCAGAGGATTTTTCTACCCAGTGTCGCTTGCAATCAGCACCGGGCCAGGCCAGTGGGGATCCCTGGGATGGTATCTTATCCCCACTCGTGACTGGGCAGGACCTGAGGGTGAAGGAAAGGAGAGAGCAAGGGCAAGCATGCAGTGGTCTGCCTGGGGAAAGGAAGTTATCTGCCACTGTATGTTGGTGAGGGAAAGCACCACCAGCGATGTCACCTGCAGAAATACACAGGCTTTATTTGTATGCTCCCAAGCCCTTAAATGACTTCTGGGGAATTCACAGCTACACATAACCTGTCATGGAAATAGGACTGAACTTAGAACAAACACACAGAGAAAGCTCTTTTGTTGTAAGAAGCCTCCTGTACTGTATTATTCATATATCTGCCTCTAGTGAAAGCCCTGAAAAGACTTGGTGAGGTGAGACAACTATATGGATCCAGCTTCCTAATGCAGATAATTCATAGAACTACAAGGAACGAGACAGAAGGACAGTTATTAACATTGCTTTAAACTTTGATGGAATAATTTGATGGCTGCATTTCAGCCTCTTTTTGAAGTAGAAATTAGTAGTCATGAACACTGCATTTCAAGGTAACCCTGCTTAAATTAGACCAGGCAGTACTGAACTCTCACTGGAACCTGCTAAATTAATGGCAGAAGTCTTTAGCAAAGCCTTTTTCCCCCCTTCTAAACTGTGATAAGTGAGGAATTAGTGTTTTTAAAACAAAAATGCAATTTAAAAATTCAGAGTGTTGAAACTCATACAGAGTACTTAGCTTCTCCACTAATGCCAGACAACTCCTACACACACTGGCTCAGGGCAATATGGGTCAGAAATGAAAAATTGCTGATAGAAGTTCAGTTATAAACTATAGACATAATGTTTGTAAAAACAGCTTGTTAAAAAAACAAGTAAAATTATGCATGTGATGGCTGGAATTCCAAGCAGACAAGAACCAGATGAGAAATGAGGTGCGTATTTTGAACAGCCATTTGAACACCTTTGGTACGGATGAGGTAGATTCTTGTATGATGTCCTGAAATACAAGATGTCTCTTTTCTGTGAAGCTATGTTTTGGCACAGCAAAGAATGATGACGTCAACGTGTAAGTCTTTCAACAAAATTTTCTGCCCTTTTCTTGCTGGAGCTCAAACTTAAGGAAAATAGAACTACCTTCAGCCTTGGAGTCTTTGAATCGCCGCATAGGGATGTATGTACACGGAGCATATCTAAAGCTCTCCATCTAGTGGCAGTTCACAGAATCACAGAACCAGAGATTCCTTTGGGTTGGAAAGGACCCTGAAAGGCCTCTCAATCCACCTACCCTGCAATGATCAGGGACATCTTCCACTATTCCAGATTGCTCAGAGCCCCATCCAAACTGACCTTGAACATCTCCAGGAATGGGGCATCTACCGCCTGCCTGGACAACCTGTGCCAATGCCTCACCACCCTCACTGTAATCTAAATCGACCCTCTTTTATTTCAAAACAGCGTTGTAAAGAACCATGTGGTGTTGCCCATTTGGTTGAGGCTCAGTCAGGTTGTTACTGTGCACTGAGTGTAGATTTTTACGTAGATGAAGGTTAGCTCTGATTCAGTGACCAAGTTAAGTGTCTCCTGCTCCCTTTCTGGTGAAAACAAGGTCTCCCCCATGGGTAGCTGACAAGTGTGGGCACAAGTGTTCCCTTCACTCTTCCTCTACACTAGAGCTCTCACTAGATTTGGCAGGAGACAGCCCCAAACAAGGGATGAAAGTCACTGGAAAACCATCTGCAGGTTTTCAGGCTTTTAGCCAAGTTTTATGTGGTTGATTGTTGGCTGGCTTGCAGATCTTTTCAGCTGTTTGATTGAATTCATTATTTTTTTCCCCCTGCTCTCTAGTTTATGGGTTGATATTCTGGCCAGATGGTTCCAAGCTGGGACTGGCTATCTTGCCTCTCTCTACTCTCTCATTGTGCTGTTGATTCAGAGGTCAAGTTGCCGTCTGCCAGCCTTTTCTAAACTCTGTTGCCTTATGCTTTTTTACATAAAGATCATTTAGTGTTACCTTTACTTGTCTCGTCACTATCCTGATGCATGACTGGCTGAGGAACAGGGGGAGCAAAGAAAACTCTTTTATGTGTCATTAAACACAGCAGAGGCCCATCTCTGACTCCATTCGGGGCAGAGTGAGTAACAGTTGACAAGTCTGGCAGAGGAGAACCATCTCCTTCCCCAATGCTGCAGGTGGGATCCACCTACCTGAGATCCTCTAAAAGTATCCTGTCAAAATTTGACATAGTCTGGAGGAGTAAGCACTCTGGAAGGCACCTCTCCTGGTGTATAATTCCTGGATAACCCAGAAGTTGAGAAACCTCCCTTAGGAGTTTCACTGTACTGCTTCTCCCTTTGTATTTTGTGTTTCTCTATATCAACCCTAAAAGGGGAATGGATTCCTTGGTGCCTATCTTTGGGCACAGGAATGTCATCCTACACAGCAGGGACCTTAATCAACATACACAGAAAAAGCTCTCTGCGTGACAGACAGGCAGATTTCTCAGCACAACTTTTTTATTAAGCTCTTTATTGTAACATGAAAAAAAATATTCAACATATCAATTCTTTTGGAATTTTTGTTTTGTAACTATATATTAACTGTGTTTTCCTTTGCTTACAAACAATAGTTTGATAAAATATACAAGACATACACACCTGTACAACTTAAGAATGACAAAGAAGCATCAAAACTTCAAGTGCTATTGTTAAATGGAAGAAACATAAATGTTGGAGACAATGTCATAAAATCATAGAATCATTAAGGTTGGAAAAGACCTCCAAAATCATTGAGTCCAACATTTGACCAAACACCATTATGTCAATTAAACCATATCACTAAGTACTATGTCCAGTTGTTTCTTGAACAGTTTCAGGAATGGTGACTCCACCACCGCCCTGGGCAGTCTATTCCAATGTCTGACTCTCCTTTCAGTGAAGAAATTCTTCCTGATGTCCAACCTGAAGTTCTCCTGGTGCTTCAGGCCATTTCCTCTTGTCCTGTGAACAATGTCAATCCAATGGTGTTTGGTTTTTTCCATGCAATAAGACAACTAGTAAACAAGACACCAGATTATAAACAGAACAAGAAATAAATCCATGCAGATGATTTCAACATTAAACAGCTTTTCCCTTCTTCCCTTTCTTCAGGAAAACAACTGCTCCTGATATCATAACATTTGGATACCCAGAAAAAACATTATAAATTACCCTTAACAGAACTCTGCAGAAGTACATAAACAGGGCAATTGGTAGATGGAGGCAATTAATTTTCTGGCCATCAATCTCTCCTATTTTATATGCTTGAGATTTAGATGATTATGTACTTCTGAGAGTTGTCACTTCTTTGGGGCAGTGTCCCATCCTTCCCTTTGAGTGACGAGCTCCTGTACAAGGAGCAGATAGCTGCTGAGACTCTTACACAAAGCACATTTTGGCTGTCTTTTGACCTGCTTCTGCTCCCTTTAAGGTCAACAGAAAAAATCCCCTTAATTCTAGATGAGCGGGAACTAATTTGCTGACCTCCTCCATGGACTTCTCTTGGGTGGCTTTTGTTCTTTGTTCACTCTGATGAGGGAGTTCTCTGGTCATCTTCAGCGCAAAGACCTCTAGCATCATCCTTCAGTTTAGGTCTTCCAGTATGCAAGGGGTCACAACACAGCTTCTTTCACAATACACAAATTAAAAATTAAAAAGTTGGATGGGGAAAAAAGGAACATTAGGGAAAGGGAAGGACATAGACTCTCTTTCAGTCCCACTGAGTGTCTATTGCTCTGTTTTTCTCCACTGTTTTATTTTACATTCTTAGTTAGTCAAGAGAACTTCTATTAGCATACTCTTCATTTCCTAGTTTCCTAACCCGCAAAATGTTGTATTTTCATTTCAACCTATGAATTAGTTGTTTTTTTCTTTAAAACACATGAAAAGGGAAATGACAAGAACATTTGTGTTGTTACTGTATCTATTACAAACCACTAAGGAAGGGAAAAAAAACCTGAAAACCTACAGGGGAAAGGAAGATGTATAACCATTTCTAATCAACAAAGACTGACTAAAAAGAAGGAATCAGGTGAAGCTTTTAACTGGCAGAGGACTTGCCTCATTAAAAGCTACAAACATAGGGAAAACAAGGAAGATCCTTGGGATCTAGGTGCAGTGGAAATGCAACTTGCAAAGCCTATGTCGTGGTTCCTTCCTCTAAATGTAGACGACATGAAAGCTCCCAATCGGTTTTGTACACAGCAAATTATTAATGCATAGTAGCAAGAAAATCTCACTTTGTGACTATGACTCAACCTGTCAAAAGATAAAGAAATTTTTTGGAAAGCAAGCAATTGAAAATTATAATTGTAAATGAAAACAGCTCATGCTTCTGAAAGTATAAGATAAACATTTACCAAGTGGCCTCTTGAAGCAGACAAACAGAACATTACTGAGTCAGAGTATATTATAGCCAAAAACTGCTTGATGTTTTACGGGCATCAAATAAAAGGTCCAAGTGCCCATCCCTGAAATCCTTGTATGGTGATTCTGATATTGGCCGCTTATGCAGAAGATGTGTGTACACCTGGGGAATGGCAATGTCCCATCAGGGATGGTACTGTAAAAATTAATATGAGAGAAAGAATTGAGTATAATAAGACATTCTGGACATTTTTCATACTGGGAATCTCACCTCTGTGAAACACAAAATGGGCAATTAAAAATATTTATTGAACTACCTCCCTCTGGATATTGAAATGTGAAGGGTTCATTATGCACTGCTGTAATTGCAGCAAGAGAGAACAATTTAAAGTAGCTCAAAAAATTAATTTTGACACAAATGCAAGATTGTTCCCTGACTGGATAGTAGTTATGCACATGGGAGAAAAAAAGAAAAAAGCCATTTCTAACTGCAATTGAATCTTCATTTGGATATTAAAGGAAAATAGGATAAAGGGCACAGAAATGCAGAGACATCCTGGGCCCTGTCCTAGGTGAAATCTGGCTTCTTTAGCCTGTGGGGACAAATAACAGCAACCAACCACTGGAAGTTACAAATACTTTTTCTTGAGGAAATATGAACACCTGAGTATGATTGGGAGGGGTTTTTCACCCTCCACATAATAAGTGCACATTTTTTGCTGAATCGGTAAAAGTGCATCTGAGTAAATAAAAATGAAACAGTGCAAATCTTTAAGAGAACAGCTTGTCATGAAGATGGCTTCAGCTGTTTAACTACAGAAGTCCGGTGATATTCTAGATTCCCTACAGCACCTGACTCATCTGCATACGGCTAGCAGACAACTAATCTCATGCTAGCTGTCTGTGTAGGTACCTGTGGGTAACTTCGGTCAATTCTCTGTAACAGGATAAAGCAGCTGATGAAACCAGCTGTTGCTAAAATCTGTCTACATCTAGAAGTTTATAAAATGAAAGGAATAGTTTTATAATTCAGTAGTGCAGCATCTCAGCTTTCATTTTCTTTTATTTTCCTAAGAGATTCCTTTCTGCCCAGCCAAAGAAGAACTGTACTTACAAAAAATGTTCATTGATTTCAGCATGCTGAGGAGTAAGCCCCCAGTAGTGTGGGGGTTTACTCCTCAGCAGTGTGTGTTTTGTTCTTCACATCATTTTGTAGATAGATAGGCAGTGAAGAAACAGGGTGTATTTTACCTAGGGAGGGTGGAAAGAGAATGCAACAACTCTGCAAGCTTTAGTTTTTTGAGGTGAAGATTCCTTGATTGAAGAGCAGTTTGAGTTCTCCACTCCTGAGTACTTAACAATGCATGCAAATGCTCCATTCACTGATAGCCTGGTGTTTCCAAAGTACACATTCTGCCTGCCTCAGCTTTGTGCATTACCCTTTTGACTCTCTGAAGAGCATTTGAATAGAATGAAACAACGTTGTTCCCATTGTGATCACAGTTCTCCTGATAAACGCACTATTTCATGCGGTGGTGTTCTTCTGGCGTCTTTTAAAAGACACACAAAAACACCCCCAGCAAACAACCCAACAACGAAAAGAGAACAGTAACTTAAAACATGGGAATAGGGAATTTTACTATTTCCCTCTCTGCCATGATTCAGCAGATAACTTCATAATTTTTACTCTTAACCTCTCTGTACCTTGGTTAAATCTGGATGAAAATTAAGAGTGGAATAATACATCCAGTGGTTCGTCTAGGATTTGGGTACAACAAACCAAACATTTATAGAAAAATTGCTAAATATTTGCAACTTGGATTTCTGTTGGTATTGTTTAAAGTATTTTCAAAAATAGCTTCCTACTTCATTACAGTTTTTTTAACTTGGAAGATTTTGTTTTCGGAAAGTTTCTTTTCCAGTTGTTCTTAGTTTTTCTCTCTTATCTCAGTCCCTTCCAAGGATCTGAATCTTCTCCTGCACCAGCCTTCCTCTGAAAGGTGAAGGAAATCTCTAAGTGGAGTGACAGAAAGAGGAAAGAGAAGGGATATAATGAACTACCCTTGAAATATTTGCAAGCATTGCCCCTGCAAGAAATTTCCCAGGTGACTTCTGCAAATTATATGCTGTAAACAATTATTTTTATTACAGTAACATAGACACACAAAGCAAAGTTGAGAGCCTGATGGTGCAAGATACTGGTAAAAATAACAGAGCAAAATCTTTTTCTAACCCCAGGAGCCATGACCCTGCTGGGAAACGGACTGAATGCTCTAATTCAAGGAAACAGTTGGCTTTTAACCATTCTGCATTAAAAGTGGGTGGGAATTGCTTTCTAGAGAAGAAAGATTTGGGCTATCATCCAAATCCTGAAGTAAGAACAACAGATCAACATCTTTAGGAAGAAAGACACAACTAAATCTTGATATATTATCATAAATTCATTAATGAAACAAATGCCTCATACTCACTTACCAAAATTTAACTCTCTTTCTCTGAGTCTGATAGTCTTCAAGACACCTGTATTACCTCATCTCAGCTCCCATCATTCAGAACAACTCTCCCTATGTTTCACCTTCTAAATAACAGCCTTGTGCTTGATGATGTTGCTTGTATCATATTGTAATGTTCTGGGCCTTTGATTGTAAAATCACATCTGTGTCTTCTTTCTGTGTTTAGAATGGAGAAAACCATTTGTAAAAGTAAGTTCAGGAACAGACTTGTGCAGATCAATGGGCAAACAAATTAATGAAAGTACCTTTACAAGAAAAAAACCCCTGACTTTGCTAGGCACCATAAATAAGTATTAGGAATCATTAGGAACATAAATACAAAAATGTATACAACCTGAAAAATTATGTGTAAATTTGGGATGGATGAAAACTGTGGATAAGTAGAACATTTGTGTCCACTGGATCTTAAGCCTCTGCCTCTCCCATTTACTCAAGAGTTAAAGGACTCATTTAGTATGCAAAACTGGGTTTGGATTGCACCTTCTCCCAAAAGGGCCTTGGATCTTTCTAAGTGACAGCCCTGCTGTCTTGCACTCCAGGCTGAGCTACCTCCTACTTTCTCCAGTGAAAACTGCTGAATCTCTGCTCAAATACTTTATTCACCAGGTGGTAGGGGAAAGAGAAGGGAAAAGATACATTCTGTGTGCATGAATGAACTTATAACCTTCTGTGCAAAGTGCCAAGGAAATATAGTGGGTTTCAAACTCAATTTCCAAGCAAGCGTTCTTGTTTATTCAAATAGTACCTACCCTAATGTGTCCATCCTGTAACATAGGCATTGCTCTTAGCACGGGATGCTCAGATTTAAACCTATCAGGCAGCAAAATTATTTCTGTCAGACAGCCTGCAGCCTTGTTGAGTGCCCACACCATTGACCAAGGAGAGTGATGCTTTTGTAGATGAGCCCTTGAATTGGTTTGCCTTTATTAAAAACTAAATGGAATCATTTTGTCTGTACCAAACCAAGCTTTCTTTTTCCCTTTTTCTTTTTTGCTTTTCATTCTGTTTAATGAAAAACCGGAATGTTTTCTTTTCAGCGTTACCTAAATCTGTTACCTCCCTTGATTTGAGTTCTGAAATAAACCCCAGTTATTCACTCAGACTTTTTCATACTGAATCAAACCTCCAGCCTGTAGCGGAGCTCGTGCACAGTGCCACCCCTGTGGAACAGGGATCTGCAATGGGAATTCTGGAATACAGGCAGACTTTCTGCCACTATCCTACGCACCTATTTAGGTATTTTGTCATTGTTTGCTATTTATAAATAAGCAGCTTTCTATTGCATGATAAAGACTCGAATGAGAAACACTTCACAATGCTGATGGAAAACTATTTGAAGTAGGAGCCACCTGGGTGTTCAACAACAGAACAAAGGAGGATTTTAAGTGTTTGCAAATCCTTGTGGACCTTTTATAGAGTCCATTTCTTTCACTGACTATAAAAAAATTACCGCAGATGAAGACAGTTAATGTACGTTAAATTCTCAGGCAGTGTTTTACAGTACAGCTAGGTGCAATCTTGCCATTCTGCCCGATAGAGACAAAGTTCTTCAAAAATGGGACAGGAAAACCTGACCTCACTATAGTAAGCAGAATAAACCAGTTATACTTAGTCTCATTGGTGTTTATAAGAGGTTTTAGCTGGCTTCCTTCCTGGCTGGCTATAACTGGCACAAACAATTTCCTTCTTTGAGAGTAGCTGTCACTGGTGTAGTTTCTCTTAGGGCCAGGAATGGAATAAAGTATTTATTCTCTCGAAACATCCTCCTTTGTGTGGAGGCCTATAAACAAATGGCAATGATAACCAGACATTCATCAAATTGTAGGGAGGTGATTAGCGGGATGCCACAAGAATTAGAGTTCAGCCTAGGTATAATTGACATCTTCAGTCTCTTACACAATCTAATAAAATCTAGCTACTGGAAAAGCTTTTCTCATTTCATTGGCTTACTTGCGTAGTGTCAAGGTAAAGATTGTTAGATTACCTTTTGCAACTCTTTTTTACTGTGGATTTTTCCACTGCTTGTAAAGGACTGGCTTCATAGACATCTGTCCATACTAGAAAGCAAAGTAAAGTAGTTTAGAAGTAACATGACAGTGATAGATGTTGCTATTTAACACAATTCATAACCTCTTAGTCCAGAGGGACCACAGTGTGTGAGCTTGACTTGTACAGAACTGAAGCAAAGGGATTTTTCTGAATTCAGAACAGAGTACACAGAACCAGGTGAGATATGTTACACTGATATCTTGGTTTTGTGGACAATTGAATTAAGTATCTTAAGCTGAAACTTCTTGGGTTCTATTTTTAAGAAAACAACCTTGTCTCACCTCACCATTTCTTCTGGGAATTTGTTCCAGGGCACTATAGCTCTGTCATTCAGAAAATTAAGAAAATTTCCTACTCAAATTTATTCATTTTATTTCAGTCCCCATGCATTTAGAGACTGACTGTAAGTTTCTGAACTAGGAAAGAGAGCTTATTGTGAGAGCTTTCTCAGAGGTCAGGCTATACTTGCAGTTCAGACTCTCAAAAGTTTTGGGGCCAAGCCACAAAAACTTACATTGCGCTTTTCACAGGTCTGATTTCGCTAACTTTGCTATATTCCCATATTCCCATAGCTGAAAGTGGGAAAGCTATCTCCCTTATTAAAGTATTCCAAAATTTTGTATAAGAAACCTTAAAATACATGTTTGGTCAATGAAAACAACATAGCATTGGTTTGTGCAGTTTCATACCGAACTAAACCTCCAATTAAAATTTAACACAAAGAGGTAAATGTTTTAGGCCATCTAAATGAAAGACTTCACAAAATCAGGATTGCAGCTTGTGTTGATGGCAAGTTAAGATTTCATCATTTAATTACATATCAAATTGCCCATCAGCTTAATGAAAGAGAAAATCAGGTTAATAAGTTAGTAAAGATAACAATTAAGCAAATACATACATACATATATATATATATCCATAAAAAGAGAGTGATAATTAAATACATAACATTGTAAGAAAAAACATTTTGAAGAACGTTTGGGGTCTTGGGAGCTATTACACCCTGTCCCCACAGCGCTTGTTGTTGTTTGAACTAAAAAGCCCCATATGCGTCATTCACAACGTCTTTACCAACGTTTGGCCCAAATACAGGTATTTTTATGTAACTACCAACTGCCCATTTAGTGGTCTCGCTAAAAACAGAACCTACATACAATGTGTGCAAGTGCAGTGCCACCCCTGATGTGTTATGAAGACACAAAACATCTGAAGTCCAACACAGGATTTGCAAGGCTTAGCTTGGACCTCAGATGTTTGCAGATATGGACATAGTTTACACCCAGGGAGCAGTGTTTACCACTGGTGAAGAGCAAGGCAATGCCCAGAGAAACAAATGGGAAGAATTTTGGTTAATTATCCAAGATCAATGAGAATAACAGCCAGAAAGAACATTCCAGTGCAGAGCAAAACCAACATAGGAATAACCAGGATTTCGTGGTTATTAATCGTAAAAAAAAAAAATATGAAAGTGACTAGATTGGAAGAACAGTACCAATGCAACATTTTACTTCTTTTTTTACTTTTTTTTGTCACAGAAGACACCATTTGTATTTTGTTACTCATATAAAGGGTTAAAAACTAATACCTGCAATGCATTATTTTGTTGCACTGGAATGAGTTTAGAAACTGAGGAAGATGGTTGATGGTTTGTATAGAAATATTTATGAGGTTAGAAATAACAGCATAAAGGATTTTTTCAAAGGTACTGGTAAGGTCACTATCCCATGAGTATGCTGAAAATATGGAAATTACATTTGATAGATAGAAGAGGGTACACATATTCTGATATTTATATAAAAGATACGTAATTATTAACAGCTGGGGCATTAAATGACCTAACTAAGGGCACTTTGGAGCTTCCCTCAGAATGACATCTTTGAAATCTGTTGATTTTCTTGCTTTTCCATGGCAAGAAAAGTGTAAGAATAAGAATGTTATTCTTATGTTATTGCAAATTGAAAACAAGATTTTTGTTTGTCTTTTTTATATTAATGCTAAAGAATTTTAACTCTTAATCACTTTTTACCTAAGGAGAGTTTGTAATGATTTTGCGTGTCCATGCTGGATTGACACTAACAAAAATACTGATTGGTAATTAAGTTTTATCTACTCCCCAAACAAATGATGGTTAAATCAAACACTGTTCCCTCAATGTTTTTTGTGGTTTTAACTCCCGAAGTATTTAGGGAGAGAAACTGTAGTCCTCAGTTTGCTACAATAAGCAAGTCTAATAGAAACCCTGTTCCTTGCAGATAGTAAGATTTTTGCGAAATTTCACTGATCATTCAGTAGCCTTTATCTCTTCAATCACTAATCTTGGATATGGTAAACTGCAATTAAAACAGAAATGGTAGCAAGACCCAGTAAAATAACATTGGGAGCTTACCTTTAGAAAGTACATTTTGTGCAACATACTCAAGGATGCATTTGTCTTTTTCATGGCCATATCATAGTCCTGACTGATGGCATGCAGCTCCAGAAGTGGACTCCAGAATTTATGTGTCTGTATTTGTGTGTCTATATCACAGTCAATAGCACCTAGCTAGCTATTACTCTCAACCTTAAATGAGCCTCTGCAGACTCCGTTTTCTGTCACAACTTGATCTTGGTTGAATACCTTAGGACCTCAGCAATCCAGCTCACACTGAGGCACAAATGTTGCAGATGCTGAGATTTAGGAGTCTGAATCCATACCCCCAGTTTATACCACATAACCAGCTCATATATCAATGTCTTTTCTTTCATAGAACCATAGGATTGTACAAATCAGAGATTAGTTCAGGCTGGAAGGGACCTTGGGAGATCTTTTTTCGAGCCTTCTTTTTGAAGTAGAGCCTACTTTGCACTGTATGAACTATTAAAGCAGTACAGGCTGTCCAGGGCTCTATCCAGTCAGATTTTCTTCATTTCTAACTGACAATCTTCACTTACACCAGAAATTCTTGCTAATAGTACTGAAGCAGCAACTTTCACTTTTGTACTGTCAAAACACTTTCTATTTCTCTTTCTCTATTTCTATTTTCTTGTATTTGTGCAAGAAAGCATCTCAGTCCTGCCTCTGTTGTGCATGCCTAGCTTCAACTTCTCTTTGAAACAAAATATAATTTTTTTAAACAAAAAACCTATCTTCACCTCCAAAAAAAGCCTAATGATTAATACACCACGGGTCTTAATAAGTTGCTTGTTAACTTCTTAGATTTGCTGAGTTTTACTTTCGAACCCTGTATCTTATCATCATCTTTCTTATCACTGATGGATGGAAAAGCCTTCAAGAAACAAACATACATGAAAACATACATGAATGTTTAGTGAATAGTATAGTGTGTTATGTTTTACAAGCAGAAATTCTCCATTAGATCACCACTTACTGGAAAGCAAGTTCATCAGGTAGGAGCAGAGGGCAAGACACGCCCACCAGGCTGTAGCTGAAGAGTGGTAACTCAGCAAGGCATTTCTGGAGCTCTCATTCACACTTAATGAACTTGTCTAGTAAAAACAAATCCCTGGAACACAGATGTCTGTCACTGACAACAACATCAACAACCAGGCAGAAAGTACCAGGATGATGAATGGTCTGAGGAGAGAGGTTCGTAGGACAGGTCAGGAAGACAAAATGCAAATGTACAATTTGACTCAGTGATGTCTAAGAGAGGCTCATCAATGGTTTCAATCTGGATTTTCCAATTGTATGGGTTAAGCAGCCTCCCTGTGGCAGGATCAGACCAAAATAGCCTTAAGTGTAATGACATTGCTGCTTCTCAGGCAAATATTTACACACATGAGAATAAAGCATGTGTGTGGGTGGTGACAGGGAGAGGTACAAGAACAACTACATTTTCCTGTCCCTGCTGTGCTCCCAGCCAGCTTTAAATCCCTGCCTGGACCCTGGGGACACTGATGACCACTGTCCCTGCCCGCCCCTCAAGGGTTCCCTTGCCCCAGGGTCCAGGACCCCATGTCATCCCCCAGTCTATCACTCCTTGCCCCAGCAACTCCAAGCAGGGTTGGTCTTGTTATCCCATATATACGTTTGAATTTTATCTCTCATGCTAATTGTTTTGCTGCCAAATATTTGGCTGTCATAATTATCCTGACTCAGCTGTTTCAACTTTCAGGCTGTCACAATAATTTAACATAACAATACCTTGTTTAGGTATTCTTAACTGAGTTGTGATTCCCTTCAAAACCTTTCTTATGCACTTTCCTTTCTGTCTTTATTTTTAGTGAATTCTGTTAGAATCTGCCCTCCCATGTTGGGTGAGAGGGTGTTAAGACATACCTAGGTGACAATACTACACAGCAGGGTTGCTGTCACCAGTCCCTTATGGCAGATGGAGATGATATCGTCTTCTTAACCAGGAGATTGCCTCCACAGCTGAATCATTGCTACAAGGAGATCCTCTGTATGTCCCATCCGTTAGAAAGTTTCCTGTTACACAGACTTTGAAAGATTTCTTCTATGACTAGGAAAATCTTGTCTCTTTGGAATAAACTGTGATCAACTGCCCAACAGAGCTTAGACTCTTACTCACTGATCTGTATTTTGACACTTCAGAGAAATATGACAAGGTATTTTACCTTCCATCTGAAGCATCTCATTTCTCATCTAATAAGCAATTTGCTGCCAAATTTTTAATTAGGGCTCTATCAAAAAACTTTTTTTTTGTCAGCAAATCATGTAACATCTGCCTAGTAATCTTCCTCTGGTTCCTCATCCAGACCAACAACTGAAAAAAATCTTTAAAAACCATCAATTTCCTGCCTACTCAGAAAAAAAATACAACGCTTTTTCAGTCCTGTGTTGTCTTACTCTCAGATGCATCAGTTCTTCCACTGTCATCCCTCTTGTGTTGTGCTCCTTCTGGTAAGCAGAGCTGCCCTGAGCAGTGGGTGGCACGGGAGGGCACTTCCTCTGATTAGAAAATGAAAGAGAATTCCAGCTGGCTCTGGCTGCCACATGGAGCTGTCAAACCTGGATGGTAAGCCAGCTCCATGGAGCACAAGGAGTGCAAAGAGGGCAGCATTGCTGCCTCAGTGAGGGCACCCACCCTCTCCAGTGGAAAGAGCCCATCCAAAGGTACTGCTGTGCCCTGTGGCTCTAAGAGCCAGATACATCCCAGATTGTGTGTTTGACATGGGTCCTGTCGTGGGGAAAGAAGGTGCCAAAACTGCAGCTGCCCTCTGGTGTGTGTTTGGAGCAGCTGTACTAGCAGGAGGATTCAAGGATTCTGCAGAAGTCTCATTTTCTCTTCCTAAAAACAGGCTTTTGGGAACATAACTACGGAAATTCCCACACATAAATTCTTTTTGGTATGTATGGAGATTACAGTGTATCCGCAGATGGATTTGTACACATTAGGAAGACTTGTAGCAGCTTCTGAAACTGTAATTTTTTCCCATCTGTGACTGTGAGACCTCAGATAGGAGCAGACTGCTGGCTGGGGCAGGCCACCCTGCCTAAGAGGCAGTTCTGCTTTCACACTGTGCTGTGCACAAAGCTGGCCATTCATGTGAGGGACGAGTCTTATCCAGAGGATTTATTAAGAATCTCGCTTCCTAAGCTCTGTTGATTTATTTTGCATGAGAAGTGTGGGTGTTTGGGAGGAATTCTTTGGTCTTTCCTTGTCGCTGCCTGCAGAAACAGAGTGCTGCTGTGCATCCGTCTTAATTACAGCATTTGCCTTGCAGTGGTTTGCCTTTCCAAAGCTGTCTTCCCATGACAAAGGTGACAGTCGTCACTATTTTCCTCTGATCAAGAGCCGAGTCACTCCATTACAAAGCCTATAGGCCAGATATGTTACTAATGCAGTTGCCTGAGTCCCTACAGGTTCACTGAAACAGCGCAGACCCAGTTCTGAAAAATAGCTCATTGTTGCATGCCTGTATTAAAGTTAACTAGAAAATCTTAATGATGACATTGAAAGAAGCCAAATTGGTTTTCTTTGCTTTTTTTTTTTTTGTTGCTTTAATGTCTAGCAAAATCTTCCTGTGACTTCAGCAAGCTTCTAAATGGCCCTAGGAACTGGGCTATTGAAGCCATATTTGAACAGTTTTATTATATCTGCCTATTTTAGATATTGCAGCTTCTTCTTTCCCCTTGAAATGATCCTTAAAAACAGGTAGATATTGCTCCCTTGTTTCATGTGGCACAACATTTGTAGTTAATAATTTAAATGTGCAGATAGGTAGGCCTAGTCCAGATCCTCAGAAATTTGCAGGATTAGAGTGAATTACATTCCTACACACCTTCAAAAAGCTGAATTTCCATCCCTGAAAAGCAGTATTTGTGAGGGAATTTAACATCACAAATGTGTTACCCTTAAGTCAATGGCATTCAGTAAAACAAAGGCATTAACTTGTGCGAATGGCTAGAGACAAAAAATGCCCATTTGAGGACTGAACCCCAAATATACAGTTAGTGTTCACTTGCCCAGAGGATGTTGCCTTCTCACTTTGCCTGAAAAATAGGCTGAGATAGAAAACATTATCCGAATTTCTTTTCACTGCATCAATAATTTTCATTTGAGTACTTCTTTTCCCTAGCATCAATCCCAAACACCACTTAAAAGCAATCTACTTCTTGTTCTGATTTCAGAAAAAGCTGTTTTACTACTGTTTATATAGCACTGAAATCAAGTTTATATCCCCATGCTATCAGTGTTTCTTTTATATCACACATGTACATAGAACAAACTTCCTGGTGAACTACCATTTCTAAAACTTTCATTACTGAAATTTCAGTCTCAAGCATTACTTCTCCTCACAATCTCCAAGTCCATTCCACTTGGGTAGCATTAATCTGCTACACAGGTGGAGGCAAGACATTCCCATTATTCGCTAAGATAACTAATTCCTCCATTTTTGCTGATAAGGTTGGTTTTGAGGTATTCTGACCCAAAAAGCTGACCAGAGTGTATTAGGAACTCAAAGACACAGCCCTGGGATTAGTCACTGCATCTATGCAAAATGTTTTCTTTTTATTTTTGTTCTTATAGGCCTGGTAATATGGTAGATGGTAAAACTACAAGTCATATATTTTATACTTGATATAAAAAAGCAGTAAGGTCTTGCATTGTGTAGGATCAGCTTTCTCCTGCAGGTTGAATGTCCAAAACTTACAAAGCCCAATGAATTCTTTGCCTAGGGAAAATGTGCCTTTTACCAAATTTTAAGATAGTCTCTATAATTAGTGGTCTAATTTTGTTGTGCACAAATGACCTTACCCACCCAAGTGGGAACACAAAACTCTTATTTGTGAGCTCAAATTGGCTGAATGTGTGTCCTCAAACAAGTGTACCCTGAGTCTGCTGCATACGTAATATAAAGTATGGCAGGCTCTGAAACTAGAGTCAACAAATTAATATGAAACTGCAAAACTATTTGTGGTGCAAAACAGGTAAGGCTAAGAAAAGGCCAGAATGAAAACTTAGACAACTCTAAATTGTCTCCAGTTCAGATCCCCAAACATGAGCAAATTCTCCCAAGAAACTTTGAGCACTCAGAAGATCTTGCAGTTTTAATGAATTGCCCTATATAAAGATGTTAACATTTGATATCATGATCTTGTCACTGCTTCAGTGTATCAGGATCTAGAACTCCATTGCTGGAGGCCCCTGAGGCTCTGCATGAAGGAGGTCTAAACATCCCCATGAACCAGCTACTCTATACAAGACAGAACAGACTACTGATAAATTCATTCACAATCCCAAAAATATGTTTGCATCACACATGCTCTGCACTGGCATTTATAGCCTTGATTTTCATACTGTGCCTGTTTCTGTGGTTATAAGCTGCCTACCAAGACAGCCCAGACACTCTTAGCCTGATCATTCTTTAACAATTGGCTGTTCTTGTTTCAAAACTTCTCTCTCCCGTTCTATTATCCAAATAAGACTAAAGGGATGAAGAGTGGCAAGGCACTAGTTAGTGCAGACCGTGATCCAGATCTCCAGGAAAAGCTGTGAGAAACCACCATGGCAAATAATGTGTGAACCACAATGGCTTGATTCCTTCTGTTTCCTGCAATATTCCATAGGGAAGCATAGTGCCGTAGGAACAATTAATCTTATTCACCTACCAAATGCAGAGGGGTTATACACCCTTGTGAGTAAATACCCCAATTTCATTCTTGTCTGCACCCTTTAGTGATGTCTTCTCAACATAAGTAGAATTTGTATTAGCATCAATTATTTTTATTACTATAACTAATAGCACATTTCTTATATTGAGGCTATTTTCAGTTACATAACACAAAAAGCTTAAAACAGGTGGAATTATTTTCATTTAAAAGTCACAAAATACAAACTGAATTACATTTTTTAAAGTTTTTTTGGCGAAAAGCAGAGTCAAGTTTCACCCTAGGGCAAATTTCTATAGATGAGTTATAAATCTCTAAATAATGAGGTTTTTAATGAAAACAAGGCTAACTCAGTGTGAACTGTAGCACAGTAAATTGTGTCACTATAACTGTAACTTAATGGAAATCTACAGAATATTGAAATTTCTTTCTGATTATTGCTTAATTTATCAAAACCATATCATTTACAGCACACTCTAAATGAGGCAAAAGCATGTTCAAGGATGTGGCAGAGATAATTATAAAAAGCACCAAGGAGACATGTAATGAATAGGTAGAGAAATAAGTCACGTGAGAGAAGAAATTATTATTATTATTATTATTATTATTATTATTATTATTATTATCATTATTATTATTATTATTATTATTATTATTATTATTATTTAAATCTGTGATATCAATGGTTATATCAACTATATGTGTGGGAGATGGTGGGAAGAACTGAGGACAGGGGGTGGCCAAATGGAGGGAGGGATACAGAACAGGAGTGNGCTGCATGTGTAGCATCTTTAACTGGAAGCTTGAGACGCAATTAAGGAAATGAACGGCTAAACCCAAAGGCTCCCCAAATAAAGGAAAGGTTGACAAACTAGCTTTGAAACAAATAACAATCATCATTTGTGCAGTGTTTTATATTTTCAAGGCATTGTACAAACATTGATAATGAAGGGCCTTTTTTTTTTTTTTTTTTTTTTGTTCTCCCTGGAGTTGACATGAATTAAGGAATCTACAAATGAACAGGCCAAAAATGTAGTGCATTAACCAAAGATAACAGAAGAGGGGCTACGCAGCAATAGCTGGCTACTAGGTAGATTCATGGAAGATAAAATCCTAAACCATCCTTGAATGGTGCAGTGCAGACCTGGTGCATTAACACTGCGCATTCGTAGCGGCTACTCCCGAGCCGAGAATCCTCCCTCTCAGCCAGGCACAGCACTGTGCTGGGACCAGCCATTGCTCCATCAGCCTCTGTGCCTCTGTGCCACACTTCATTGCACATGAAAGGTGTGCCTGGAACATCACGGAGTTCACTGAGCAGATCACAGACCAGGGGATTGCATCCTACAGCTGTACGCACCAACTGCAGGGAAAGCCTGTAATCACCACACTGACAGCATTGCTCTTTCCTCTCTGGAAACTTGACCATCATCCAGACAGGAGTGGGAGATTCATAGAATGGAAAACACTCTAAAGCCTAATGTCCACGGAGTTCACTTGCTAAGGGAATAGCCATGTACCTGGACATTAATTTTATGTCACATACTCTTACAATAAAAATACATTAACTATTTTGGGAATGAGGGAAAAAGCACTTGCCAGTGAATGCCCTTATTATAAGGTGATTTTGCAAGGGATGCCTCCAGTCTCACATTTCTTTTAATTTCAGTTTTAAAATGATCCAGTTTTCATCTTTCTCCTGTTTTACTCCAAAAACAAAACTTCTCATAGTACCCTGGATTGTGGGACAAGTACAACCCCTTGTCAGATGAAGACACCAGAAACATGATATTACCACCTCAGCCAGTTACAGAAGGTGGCTGTCACTTTCCCTTCCTTCTGAACAAAAGCTTCTTTGATGGCTCACCATCCTGTGAGCTCAATAAACAGAAATGTAGCAGTGGTTTCCCTGCTTTAAATGAAGATCAGTCTCCCCAGTGTGAGTTAAGGGTGCTCATAACAAATGTACCAAGCCTGACTGTTCAGGATTTTATGCCTAGAAAGGCTTTGTGGATCCCGCAGGAACTTCAGACTAATCTCACACTCAGCTGAGGATGTAGCAGCTCTGAAAATGGACACAAGCAGGACTGCCAAGGCCGGGCAAAAGGGCAAGCACTTGACTCTTCACTTCTGATGAGGGGTTAGGCGCATTGCTTGTGCCTCAGTCACACCTGTGTGGCATTTGAAGTACCTAAGTGTTTTTCTGGATCTCACTGGGCATGAGTGTTAGATAACATTAACAACACATCAACAGAAGCATGTCCTACATGTCCTGGGCTGTCAAACATTGAGTCCTTAGCAACAAATAACTTCTTAGCAGTGAAGGCTGGATCACAGAAAGAGATGCTGAGAGTCTACAAATCATTTTGTGACTATGTAGTGGCTGCTCATGCAAAGGATACATTTTCAAGTGTTTCCAGTACTACAGAAGCCTTGCAGCTGGTTCTGAGTCATTCTGAGCACCAGAATAGGTGATGAACATTATAGGAAATGATCTCCAGTTACTTCAAAATATTATTCTGGAACGGAAACTTCTGTGAGCTATTTGCTCTAGGAGGTATTTTGTGGTTATTAGGCTCGTTTCTGTTGTTTTTGCAGAAAAGCACTGCCTACTCCTGCCCACACTTTGCAATGATAGGCACAGCTGCATCCCATGAAGACTATCCAAAGCATCATTTAAAGAAAGGCAGTAAACAAAACAACAAATAATATCTTGCTCAGCAGATGCTGAAGATAGTGTCTTATGCTGGCACATGGTGGGATTCTTTCTCCTTACACCACTGCAGTGAATATTCACCAAAGCTCTCACAAATCAGAGATTTATCACCTAAGAGGACCAGACCCAATTATTATGAACTGAGCCAGAGGACCCATTTAGCAACCTCACCACCATTCTGCTGACTGCTCTGAGTTCTCCTTTCTGTCCAGGCTTCCAGGACAATGGTCTGGTCTGTTCCTTCCTGGATTAATTTATCTCAGCTCTTCAGCCAAGAGATGATACAAGACCACAGAAGTGCTTACTGGAGACGGAGATTTCTTCCAGGTCTAGGAGCGGAGACATACAGGCCAAGCAGCTGGGACTACTTCCTGATTGTAAACGCAGTGAAGATATGAAACACCAATCTTGCAAATTTTCAAAGAAACTTTTCCTGACTCTGACTTTCATTCTATTGCAGTCTAATATCTGGAAGGAAATGTAGACATTTCATGACTTAGGCAATTAAGTCTCACCTGCTGAATAAAGCTTAACGAAACAGACCACTGTGAGTAACTTTTCCTGGGCAAGAAGACAGCCTCATCGTAAGGGCTTGCGCTCTCACGTGTCTATGGTTCCTGACAGATTACAGTTAGCCAAGTAATTAAGGTAAAAAAGTAGCTTAAATGGGAGCTTAAAACTATGAAAAAAGAGAATGATTATAAACAGCACAGACTATAGTAAGGGATTATAGTAAAAAGGAAAAAAAAACCTCAGGAGGATTAAAGTGTTAAATAGTAGCTAGAGAAGACAGTCTAATGCCTCTTCTTTTTTTCTTCTTCTTTTACTTTATCTTTGTAATCCAGATTTAGCAGCAATTTTTGGATGCCTGATGCCCTGGTGTGTGAAAATTGGATGCATTTTCATGAGATTGATTTCCTCAATAGGGATGGGGTCAGGTGAGGGAGTTTTGTAACTTCTTACTGTCAGACAGCCACTAGGACATTGGTGGAGGTCTCACCACAGGTCTCACACCTTGCTCTCCCCTTCACTGGGAGGGAATGCCTGCAGAAGGGAATGGTTGTGCCAACTGGCTGGAGCTGGGCAGTCCTGTGAGTAACACTGTTTATTTGGAGGGGGTAGATATGACATAAAACAATCCTTTTAATATCTGGCATCAAAGGAGAAAGACCCTCTTAAAATAAAGAAACAGAGAAGACTTGTCTGAAAATGCAGCATGGATTTGACAGAGGGCACCTTATACGCCCCTATGGCGTGGTAACCCAAAAAAAGATGGATTTCATTGGGAAGCAGTTTATGACCACAGCTGATTTACAAGGTGAGTCACTGAAGCACACACTCTGAAAGAAGGCAGTGCCCAGTAAAAATTGACTACATGTGGCAAACCATACAGCAGCCCTGCCTCAAATTCATCTGTGCTGGCCACTTTCCTGTGTCTAGCCTATGCACCAAACTTAACCCAGAGTGAGACAACCCTCCTTTCAGGCTTGGCAATGCCTGTGACAAGATTTTAGCTTAGATTCAGCTAATATACCAAGCTATTTGCACTGTGTACCTTTGTCACTTGGGTGAGGAAAAGAGACCCGCTGAGAATTTGTGTTTAAATATAATTTAGCCTGTCAAGCAACAGTGCTTCTCGGTGGGGGGGTGTTTAAACAGGAATCAAGGCTCTTGTCATGAAACAGTAAGGTCAAAGACACACCACCCTGTCCCAGCTCTGCTTCCAGCTCCATGCTCTGGGTTGACAAGAGAGGAACTTTCAAGAAGAGAAGGCAGCAGTTGGGAGGGCTGAGGAAGCCATGCTGCAGGGGCGGAAGCAGGGAGATGCCAACTCCTGGGGCTTGCATTTCCCAAGGCAAACATCCCTTCTTGTTTTTCCTCTGCTGCTACCCACCGCCAGAGAGCCAGTCTGCCCATGCATGTATCTAGCTCTAAAATCAGCCACCTCCACAAGTTTTCCACATACTGAGCTCCCAGGTCTGCCTTGGGGAAGCTGCCTCTGGGTAGGGAAATTTACCCCCTTGCAGGCATGGGGATGGGAGCAATGCCAGTGCCACCTTTGCACATCCTGCTCTGTACAGAGTCAGCTCATAGCTCATAGCTGCCTAGCTACACCAACCCTTCAAACAATCATTCCAACAAAAACACCTCCTTAAATAGAGGTGATTTGGGTGATTTTAAAATGCCCCCGTGCTGCTGCACGGATCTGCTGTCTGTGGCTGAAGTTTTCAGTACTTCATTCAGTACAATTCAGTACAGGACATTCACTTTCCATTAGTACTGAATTCTGTGGCTCCAGCTCCGTGCATTACTTTGAGAATTTGCCCATACGTATCTTCCAAGATCTATCAGTCCGCTTTACTGACACAATCAAATGCTTGCTGTTTTCAGTTCTGCAAAGCCTGGATAGCTGAACAGCAAGCTGCATCTACTTCCTGCAGCATCATCAAAATGCCAGCTAAATTTTGAGTTCTGATGCCTTATTACTGCAGTGAAGATATAAGGAGCAAAAATTAAAAAAAAAAAAAGGTTTTATTTCCAGTACTCATATGATTCTTGAAACTGACATTGAAACAAAAAATACCCACCCCCACTACCCCCAAAAAAGGAACTTATTTTTCCTGAATAACAAATGAGCTTCTCAACGCAAGACTAAATTAGCTAAGGAAGAACCAATATATCATTTCTTACTTTAACTCCATGTGAAACTAAATTCTCAAAAACAACGGTCATTATTATGAGCACAAATTTTGCCACCCATGATTGTAGGCAGTTAGTAATGGAGCATCCTGATGTAACCCAAACTTCAACTCTTTTGGCATGTTCTATGTATTTAATTAAAAGTAAAAATCAAAAGCATTGACAGCTCTTTGTGAAAGCCAGGAACCCCTACAATGGGTTTAAGCATTGTGGGATAGACCAGGTACCTCTGGTTAGAAAAGACCTAGTTAAAACAAACAAGCAAAACAAAACAGATGCTCAAAACCAAATACATGCAATATAAGGACCCTTGGAACTAAAGCCTGAATAATCAGGCTTGTATGTTCTGGTTGTTGACGTGGCTTCTAGGACCCAGAGTTTGGTATTCTGGGGCTCGTTGAGCTTATGAGCTGCCAGAGTGAGCTCTCAGTTCACTGTGGTTGGAAACTAAAACCCTGGGGCTTGAATGTCTTTTCTTTTTTAAAGGCTTTTCAGCAGGGTGGTTGTCTCCAATGCTTTGTGTGGTCGATAGGACTCTTCCTGAGGAAGGACAGCCTCAAACTTCTTCCTGCTGAGGATAGACTCAGAAGCAAGCTTTACTCAGGCAGTCTCCTTGTCTCAGAGCTGCTCACAAGGCCCCCAGTCAGAAGAGAGGTGGAGTTTAAGATAACCTGCCTCTGTTGCCTGCCTTTCCCTTTCTACTTCACACATAGCCTGGTGGGCTCCTGACCTTGGAAAGCAAGGCCCATCCAATGAGGCAATCACCAGAGCAAAAGCCATCTCTCTGTTCACATAGTGCTTCAGAGGAGGCTGGTTTTAAGCAGCCAAATGCACTAGTCCTGCACATCTGAGCCCACCACACTTCTTTAAAATCCACATACACATAGCATCGAGCAAGTGTGGAGTCAGAAGTGAAGGCAAGCAGGAAATATTATGGACAGAAGAGTGCAGAAGAGGACACAGATGATGAAGAAACATATTTTGGACAGGGAGGCTGCTCCCTGTGGAAACTCCATGGAGGTCTGAGAGACCAGAAAATGTTTGTGCAGCTGTAGCTATGACCCACTTAGGCCTGTCATGCCTCAAGATTTATGTCTGAGGGGTATTTGTTCAGCTGATTCCTGGGCTGGTGCTCTGCAGCCTGGAGAACAGCAGGAAGGCAGATTTTCTCTGTCTTTACCTCCACTGACCAGCTATATCCACTGTGGGAGGTACCAGGCCTAAGGGAGGCTCTGGCAACGGATGGAGGCAATGGAGTTTGTCTTCCCATTGGGCCACCACTGGTTGGTACCCTCTGGTTTCATACAGCAGCCACAACTAGCATAATGTGGAGCCGGACTGGGAAATGTGGTGTCAAAAGCCACCACAGCCATCTGTCAGGTATTCTGACACCTGAACTTTGTTACCTTGGAAATGGCTGGATGTCAGGCCTAGGTGAAGTGACTTCGTGCTGAGCCTGCGAAGAGCTTTGATTTAATAAAATAAGGGATTATCAGAGGTATTAGTAATACTAGTAATGTTATTACAGCTTGCTTGGCACACCGCTAGTTTTAAAGTCCTGGAGAAACCTGACAGCTGATATAGGGATTAATGTTGTCATTTGCTATGATTACCAGCAAACCTTTCATTAAATTCATTGCTGCAAGGTAAACTGTATTTCTACATTTGCTCTTGTTCTATGGCTGCAGCAAGCTGTTAAGGTAGGACTTGGGATTTAGCTGTTTCAACAGAAATGTGGGCAACCAATTCACTGTAATTTGGCTGTCATGCTACTTGGCATTTGTTGGGTGATTTTCAGTGCATACAGATAATGATTACTGCACAGGCAGAGATGTTTAGGCTAACTTTCAGGGACCTTCAAGGCACAGCTCTTGTTCTGATCCATCTCTTGTCAATAATTCTTCCTCTTTTGAAATGACTGAAGCACATTCTTCATTCACCAGGCATTAAATGAAACGTATGAGTTTGAAACCTCTACAATGAAAATACTAGATGGAAATAAAAGGGCAATTGCTTTGTAGTTACAGTTCTATGCAGCATCAATATGCCCATTTCCATTAAAATATTGCACATTAAAGGTTATAGGAAAGGCCATGCTGCAGCAATAATTTGATTTGTACTGTTTTTCTCTACAGAGTATGTAAGTTCTGTCTTAATTTTGTCAGATGATATGCCAGCCTAGAAGAGGGTATGCAATTAAGAATGAAAAAAGCACAAATAAACAGTGCCATCTTTTGGGCACTTCTTAAACTCTACATATATTGAATTCCAGATACAAGTAAGGTATGAATGTTATATAGGAATGTGCATACACGCTTATCCTTGTGGCAGGTGATTTTAGGGTCTTTATTGTCTCTTGAGAGGCACTGATAGAGACTCAAAGTCTGAAAGTTTCCATCTGGGTTCCTGCAGGTGATCACTTCTCTGCTGTGGCAACTCAGGCTCCAGTAGCGTGAGGTGCAGGGCAATACGTGTTTCTGAGGCTGCCTGTGGCATCTCCCTGCTGGATGTAAATCCTATCAAGACTGATGAATGGCTGAGTATTTCTTGTGAATTTTTGTGTTTTGATACACAAGGAAAGTGAGAGTAAGGTAGAAATGCAGTGTTTTCATTTCTGTAAAGGGGAAGAGCAGCTTCATATTTTACCAATATGACATCCAAATGGATTACATGCAATATCAGACTGCAAACTTCTGGGACAGATTTTTTTAATGGAATCTGTCTGAGTAACTATTTCCCTGACTGATACAGGCTTTCCCATTGTGATCCATACTTCCACCACTGCTGGGACTGACTATTAAAACACATTGCTGTGAGTAGAAGGAGGGCCTAAAATGAGCTCCAGCCCCATCAAAACAAGCCTTCCAAACCATAAACACCACCACCTCTGTGTCCCAGGCACTGCCTTAACACTTTCTGAATGCCAGAACAAAATTCATAAGTTGTCAGGAGCAATTATATGCTCATTTGTATAAGGGTTTTTCTCAAAACTTCACTGAGAATCTGATCCAACCATGAAAGGAGACTGGATGTTCAGTCACACTTTTCTGAAAAGATACCCATAGGAAGAGTTATACAAGGATGAGGGCTAATTACAAGATGATCAAAAAGGGCTGCCCTTACCAGTGATATGTGTGCATTACAGTCACCACCGTTATAGCTGCATCATTGCTGGTGGGAAGCAAGTAAGCAACTCCCTGGATCATAACAAAGGATTAGGTAGTTCTTGAAACATGCAGGACCACTCTGGCCAAGAAGGGACTGTATAAGGAGATAGGACACCAGTCAATTTGCCTCCAGGTAAATGTTAAATAATAATTTGTACCTGAACTGGGCAGTGTGATCATTGATCATGGCTGTGTCTAGTCACGATTAATATAACCTCTCAAGACTTATTATTCAGTAATTCTGCATGACTTCAGTACACTATGAGATCAGAAAGCCAAGGCCTGGCAGGTCCTTCCCTGACCTCCTTGGAGACACGGCACTAAATCCTACAGTGTTGTGCAGACACTGCAGTCCTGCCCCTGGATCTACCAGAGTAAGAGAGGAAAATAAGGCAGAATATACAGAAATAGAAGAAGTCCTGACACTTGAAGTGATTATTGTTGCAGTCAGGAACTGAAGAATACAGACAGGCAGACAATGCCTGAGCTGAGGCTGTAGAGGGAAACAAAATAGTTTCTTTTTTTGCACAGATTTTTAAAGATGTTTAGGCTCCTAAAGCTTCAGAAATTAGTGGGGGTTTGTTGTCTCTGAGGTTCAGCTGTACAACACCCAGGTTTCTTTGACAGACACAATCCTGTACATCTCCTGTCTCTGTGCTCTCCCTCCTTTCTTTCTCCTGCACTGCTCTGTGGTGGAAAGTCGGTTTACTCTGTTACATTTCAGATAACGGTACCATTCCTTAACATCTCTCTAGGGAAGATTTATACAGAAAATGATATTTTGGGGAAAGCAGAGTTAGACTATAAAGCACCATGAATTGGACAGGGGTCCAAAACTAACCCATTTAATTTGGAGATCTCTAGATTCCCACTGCAATTCTTTACCTTAGTTATGTTCTGGGTGATGATTCTCTTTTCAGATTAGCTTTCTCCAGCTAGCACTGTTCTGCTCTACATTTTTCTTTTTACCATCATCAGATGCTGAGGTTGTTAATATTTTCCCAAAGATACAGAAAGTTTGAGGTCTGATGTGCTCTCTTTATTTCTGTAAATTGATATGCTCCATTCTCCTACTCAGAGAAGTTTGGCAGCAGTGGCCACAGCCCAGTTGTGCATGGCACACACTGCACATTGCAGAGAGATCAGCACACAGATCTGCCTACTCCGCTTACCAAGCATATCATTTGCTGCTTTGCAAACAGTAAAAGGCCTGATTAAATTCAGGGTTTTGTGTGTTTGCCAACCTGACTTGAGTTCGTAGTCAATGGAATCAAAATTTCATTAGAACTGGTGTACGCTCAAGAATAAATCATTATTTTTCTCATCTGCAGACTCTCCAGTGACTTGCATTGTTTCTGTGTGCGGTCTTTCATTCGAATTGGTTCTCAATAATAAATGTTGCTTTCTGGTGACAAGAATACATTGTTTGACACTGTTTGTCACGGATACATTTTCAAGTTGTTCTTGTCTGTATTAGTGTTAAATTGAAAGTCCAAGGTCAGCCAGGGGGATGCTACATTAGACATCTGCTACAGATTGCCTGGTCAAGAAGAGGTGGTGCCTTCTTTAAACCACTAGATGAATTCTCTTGTCTCAACCTCTGGTTCTCAAGGTGGGTTTACCCACTCCAGCATCTGCTGTGGGGCTCAGGCAAGCCAGGAGATTTCTGGGATGTGTTGAGAGCAATTTTAACAGGCTGGACATCTAGGAAGGCGTTCAGCCAGTTCAGCTGTTCGTGGACAATGAAGGAGTAACCAAGGATGTGATAACTGATAGCACCCTTGGTTGTTGGGACCATGAGTTGGTAGAGCCTACAGGACCCTAAGGGATATGAAGAAGACAAATGATGCAAAAACTTGTTATGAATGGAAGGAGAGTGGACAACCATTTTTTTTCAGGGCAGTCATAGGCAGGATCTTGTGGGAGGATGTTCAGAGATCCCAGGAGAGCTGGCTGTGAAAAATCACTTTGGAGCACAATAATAGTCCACCCCAATGGGCAGGACAGAGCACATGGCATTGATACAGTAGGAGGGGCCAGCCTGGCTGAACAGGAAAACGGCAAATGAGCTCAAACGCCAAAAGGGGATATAGTAAAGGGGGGAGCAGAGACAGGCTGCCAGGAAAGAAGATAGAGACACTGTGAGAACATGACAGAGGAAGTATGGTTGAAACCAGTGTGAAAGGCAAAAAGAAGCAAAAGAGCTTGAATAGTCATGACTCTCTGGACTTACACATCCTCGAGAGATCCACCCCACACAGAGTTCTTGCTTCACAGTTTGTTATGTCAGCCTCGCACCAGTAACGCAGAGATGACTGGAATTATTTTATTGGGAAAATAACATTGTCCTCACCAAAAAAGAGGCAATTTTGCATGAGAAAATTTTCAATTTTGCTCAAAAATGTTCTGATTTTCTGTCAAGCAAATTGAGCAGCTGCTGACTTGGAACACTCTTTCAGCTGTGTTTCACAGTGGCAAAAAGTCAAATCAACCAAAACTAGCCAAGGGGGAAGCTAAAGGCCACTTCCATCTCATTTGGTTTCCAGTCAGCTCTTCTTCCTCATTTACACATTCAGCAAGGAAGGCTAAATTCTTCATCCTTCTGCCTTGCTGGGTCCTGCTCAGCACATCTCCAACCACAGGGCAAGAGGGAAGGGTGGGCAGCCCCTGCTACAGCTGCTGGAGCTGTGGGGACAAGTCCTTTCTCCTCCTACCCCCAAGAATATGGAAACTGCCAGCTGATTTCACCTGACACCCACTAATAAGAGCCTTCAGACAAGCAGCCAGCAACCTTCTCCCTGAGGTTGTTTTGATTCTTGACATCTCCTTTGTAATTTCCACCTCTACTTCATATGTTTTGTTGGTTTATGTTTTTTTAAAAATCCAAAGGCTTCCCTTCTGAGGAACCATCAGTTTCCAGGCCAGGATGACCACAAGTTGCTTCTGCTGAGTCCTTCAGGCCACATTGGTACAGAGAAGAGTTCCAGGGATGAGTGTGAGGCCAAGCCCGCAGGTGGGCTCCAGGCCATCCTGCAGACAGCTCTGCCCTGTGCAGAGCAGGGCTGCAGTGGCAAACAGCAGAGTCACAGTTGGACAGCACACAAAGTGTGGCAGCCTGTGCTCAGACTTCCATCCTGCTCCTCTTTTATTGAATAGCACAGCCATACCCTTTGGCACAGAGAAGGACCACACTTCAGACCACTCCAAGACACTTCTATGGACCAGGGGGAACTCACAGCATCTTCTGTGCCCTCCTTACTCCTTTTGACACTGGAAGACATGACATGTCCCTCTGGGCTCTCATCTTCTGGGAGCACAGCAGCAGCCTGTTTTCCCCTGCTCTTGACAACTTGTGCACCTGCTCCTGGAAGGCACCTGAGGGGTGACCCCAGAAACGTGGGATTTGCCACTGATACTGAAAGTTGTACCCACCAGGAACAAATAGGTCTACCTGGATTACTGTGGTGGTGTAAAGATTTAAAATGAGGCTTAAAAATATCTCAGAAACGTAATCCTCACATGACTGGCACGTCAAAGGCTAAGGACTATTGTGCCCTGCTAGTGGCAGTCCATTTTATCTAGGCTGTTAATGGCAGTGTTTCTCTGACATCATAATGCTTAAACATTTATTAGGGATGCGTTTTATCAGCCAGCACAAGAATTTTCTTGGAGCCATCTATGCTGCTGAGGTTCCAGAGAAACAAAATTAACAGTTAGTTCAGAAGTGAGAACTTTCATTTGTGAATGTATATCTAGAAAACATATAAGATCATACACACACACACATACATATTATATATATATATGTATGTATGTATGTATGTATTTCATCGTAACCCTACTGCCTAATTTGCATTGACATCTTGAGAATTTCAGCTCCTAGGTGAAAGTGGCATTTCAGAGAAATAACCCACAGATAACGAAGTAGAGCAGAGTGTAAATATCTGCACTTTTACTAGGAGAAATTAAATGAATAGCAGCTCAACACAATTGAACTCATTTCCAGGACTAGAAGGCAGGCGATGAATTCTAGCATGTGCTGAGGTTATACCAGATAACAGCATCATTTGAAATTTTACCAGATAACCCATTTCCTGCTTCAGATTTTTATGATGTATTTCAAATGAAGAGGAAATTCTAGGTAGTGCAGCTGTCTTGCTGTGTTATACCACTTCAGTCTGCCAGTGGCTGATTTCTGGTGCAGTTTGAGCACTGTGGATGCTGGCTCAGAGTACGATAAGCAACACAGATCCTGGTTAATGCAGATACTTCCTTTTGTTCTGCAACTGAGTCCAAATCAGAAACTGCACATACCTCAGTATCTATCCCTTGCTTGCTAAGAAGCAGCTGCTAATGCACTGTGCAATAAAAAGGTCCCTAAATCTGGTCCCTTTATGGCATATCCCATTTGGAGAACTTGGGTGTTTTAGGGTGAAGAGAAGACTGATACAAAATAGAAGCCTGCTTTGAGCTTTGGTGGAGGCAGGTAGGACTCAGCAGATGCAAACTGAAAAAGAAGTCATTGTGGCAAGGACTTTCAGTGCCAAATGGATGTAGAGCTTCTGAAGGGGTGGGAAAGAGGGAGAGGGACAGGGTATGGAGGAGAAGAGGGCCTTGAGCTGAGCAGAGATGGGTGGCAGAGATGCCACAAGGAGCAGGATATAAGCAAGCAGCCAACACAAGGAGAGAAAATGAAGGCAGCAAAAGTCCCTGGTGTGCTTTCTCAAGCCTGCAGGGTTTCCCCAGGACCCTAAGCAGAGGAGAGACATATGTTGTCATGCAAGTTAGCAAGGATTACACTCAAGATGGGTCTTTCCCCACCAGACTGGGGCTGGACTGAGGTCCTAGCTGGGGAAAATGTGGCTCTGTTTTGTTTCTTCTCAACAGCCATCCCAGAACTGCTCATCCTTCCCTCCAGACCTTATAGTATGGATACTTCTCATTCCACACAGCAGACAGGAAAATTTAGAGGACTGGGTTTTTCTGGGACAGTGAAAGAATTAGTAGCTAAACCCTTGCGTTCAGCTTCAAAAATCTCAGCCAGATCAGTCATTGCAGTTGTTATTCTGTATTCGGATACTTTTGGCCAAGCACATTATTTATGATCCTAAATAATGTCCCAGTTACTGTTTGCTATGACACTGAATTAGGACTCACTGGGAATGTTAAGAAGAACCTGTAGATATCAACCCCGTCTTGTGCAGAAATCAATGCTTGCCAGAATCAGCACAGATATGTCAAATTGTCAGAAGCGTTAGTTTTGGTCAATTCATTCCACAGACGTGAGGAGCATCTGAGGCTGCTTCTCCCATTAGTGAGTCTAAAGAACCCGCGGAGTATTCTAATTTTTATGTATAATTTCCAAGAGCTACCTACTTTGCATGGTATTGTGAGGATTATTAAAGTTAAAATGTTTCATTGGTGAATTTAGAAAGCTCTAAATTTCTCCTCTGACCCCTGCAAACCCAGGTGACTTTCAAACTTGCCAGAGCAAACCTCCCCTTTACTCATGCAATTTATAGGAATGGAACCAGAAAAGTCTGTGTTGAATGTTCCTGCTCAGAACACTTAAAATTACTCAGCTAAAGCTACAAGCAGCATCAAAGTTTGAACCACCAATTATTTTGAAAAGGAAATACATTTCCATTTGCATGAAGCAGAGGAAGATAAAGTGATGTTTTATGAACTTCCTCTTATGTGTCAAGCTGGCTTGGTTGATTTTTGGATAGCACTTCATTGCATTGGGTCTTTTCCAGGAAATGATAATTTACAAGCTTTTGAAACTCATACTCCCCCTCTTCACTAGTCAGAAAGTATGACCTAGTTTAAGTTACAGCTTGAAGATGTGACCTAGTTTTACAGGTAGCCTGCACCCTCTGAACTCATTTCAGCATTGTAAAATCTGGAAATCTTTTCTTCAAGGAAAGTGAGTTTGTCACCTTGAATCATAGCTCCTTTTAATCTGCCTCCTGAAAAGTTAACAGTATTGACTAATTTAGAAAGCTCAGGACAAAAAAAATTAGAGGTACTTGATGTCCTAGATTTAACCCCAATGATAACAAAAGTCCTGAGGGCTGTTCTGTAGATGCCTGCAAAGGATGGTCAGCTGAAGGCTGGTTAAAGACCACTTCACCACTGAAGACACAGCTGGGTAGCCCTGTGGATGAGAAGCTTGAGCACAAAGAGCAACTGGCACTGATGACGTGGGAACATCCTGGGAGAAACATGGTGTGGTGTGGGGAGGGCACAGCTGCCAATTTTTTCCTCCTCACACAAACAATATGTAATGAGGGAGGGAAATGTTCCCTCACTTTTCTGGTCTCATCACTTCATGGCTAAATATTTGAGCAGCTCTAAACATTGAGCAAATACAGAGCCTGAACTTATTTGTGGCTTGATGTTAGCACAGCAGGTGGCCTATTTCCTCCGAGGCAGAGAGCACCGGCATGCTTCCTCTTTACATCTCTACCTGGATTAGGAGTTGCTCAGATGGGGGCAGTTCTGACCGTGTGCAAAACAGAAAAATATGCACCCTTGAAAGCAAAGACATATGTTGAGGCTGGGTCCTCTACATAGAAATGATCTGGCAGTTTTCTGGAAGCAGTTTTTCTCTTAAATGCTGTGATTCTAGCACAGCATATCACAGCTCTAGCAAGGGCATCAAAACCTTCATGAGTTTGTCCTAACTGCTGACGACCATTTGCAGAGATCTCCACAGAATCACAGAATTAACTAGGTTGAAAAGGACCTCTGAGACTTTTCACTGCATTAAATAAGGTTCTGCCTTAAACACTGTAAATATCTGAGAGCAGTGCTCATCAAGAAAAGGAATAATACTAGAGAGAAAAGTTTGTCTTGCTTAACCAAGGGAGCACTGCCATACTTAAAATGGAGGTTCCTCTGTGTTGAAAGCTATACATGATCACATCCATCAGATCAGTGGCTTTGGAGTGATGAGCCAGACTTCCAACAAACATCGCACTTCCATAGCAGAAGAAACACCAAAACATGCAGCACTAAAATTTAAGAGTGATGCAGAATTTGAGCCTTCAGAGGCACATGTTAATTTTCCTGTTAAGAAAAATTAATTCCCTACAAACACGAGTATGGGGGAGCCATAGTGATGGTTACATCCTTTGCACATAAGTAGGAATGAGTTAGGTGAAAATGGTATTGCAAGGGTTATTTGCATCACTTAAATCTAGGTCATATCATGAAATTCAAAGAAAACTTCTGAGTTTACCAATACATTTTTAGCAAATACCACATTTCCGAGTACGCAGTAGTTGATAACATGAGAAATACCAGTATTTCATTTAGCCTGGTCTTTTATCACTTTAAAATAGAGCTGTGGTGAACTTTTGGGTAAAGGTTATATAATGTGAAACAAACACGTAGGAAGGGCTTTGGTCTAGCCCAAACTCGGCTGCCTGTTTCCATGGCTGAAGCAGCATGACACTCCCTGTCACCTTCAGTCCTGCTTTACTCTCCCTGAGATGCTGACCAGCGTGTGCTGGTCTTGATGTTCAACCCAAACTACTGACTGCAAACAAAAGCCCACGATGAAAGATAGTTCATCGTTAACCATTGGGCAACATCAACTATAATTACTTTGAGAGGAGGAGCTGGTATTAAACCCATGGTACATTCTTGGTGTTGGTCCTTATTTTAGTGGCTCTTACAGTCTGTTATTTTTTCCTCCCTCTAATGGCCAAGAGGGAGAGGAGATCCTGCCCTGGCAGCAGGAACTTGCTCCAGCAGACTCTTTGGTAACCGGCCCATTCCCATTGTTGATTCAGACTGTCTCGTGTTGGGAACAAACCCACATTCGTATACTTTTTCTTTTTCTGTAAGAACTTAAATTACTTTTCATTGAATGTGTCTCCAGGCCATAATGGTCATAAAGGCCATCTGTGCTCCCGGGCATTTGGCTCGCAAGAGGAGCAGCGGATGCTGACTTGAGCAGCGGATGCTGACTGGAGCCTCCTCTGCTGGCAACCTTTCAGTTTCTAAGCATCATCAATACCTGGCAAAAACAACACAAGCAGAACAAAAAAAAAAACCTCCTTACCACTAAGACAGAATTTCTGCCTGTGTCTTGTTTCACACATATGGCACAAGCACCTTAGATATAGAAGTGTGAAAATCTCTGGCAAGTCAGGTGTGTCATATCACTTTTCCCTCACTAGATTATGGCCTCAAAACTTGGCATGGAGCAACTAGAAAGCCCTTGTGCCTGTTCCTGGCCTGTTCCTGGCTGGGATGCTGACAAAAGATGGGTCATTCTGGACATTTGGTGAGCAAAGACATTTCCACCACCTATTCATTTGTTGTAGATATTGTCAAAGTCATTTGGTATCATCCTTTTAACATAGGCAGAAAAATGCCCAAATAAGTTAATAATCTTTATTCATGACAGATCTCACTACAGATAGAAAAATAAGATATGTCACCAATGAGCAAATATTATTCTCAGGGCTGTATTGTTCTCAGTTACATGTAGACTGTAGATGGTATATCTGAAATAGATATAATAGAAGAAACATTATTTGCATTGTTAGTTTGTATTAAAGCAGTTTTTACTGCACAGTGACAAATATTAAATATATATAGCATATATTAAAATAGCGACCATCTAAAAAAGGCTTAAAGAGAAACTGTCTTATATAAAACTACTTATCATAATGTTATTGATGTCAGCATGAAAACATCCACTGATTTAAAAGTAGGAAACTAAGCCCTTTCTTACCAGTGCAATATTAACCAGGATTAATAAAATGGAATTAATTGTAACACGCAATTTATGTATTTGGGAGGAGTTTTTCACATTCAGCAAGTCTCACAGCACAGCTGGGCCAATAGAGTTCTCAATTATCTTTTTTATGTGAGCTGCTTTGTTTCACAATCTCACACATCAGCAAAATTCTGCAAGTATGCAGATGGCATATATCAGAGGACAAGAGCAAAATTGAGGAAATTTGTTCAGATATTTTCAAATAAATCATGGGGCATTTCTATTTGGCTCATACTTTGGAGAAAAATGTTTTTTAAATGTAATTTTAAGCCAAACTGGAAAAAAAATAGCCAGATAACAAAGCAAGAATAGATTAAAGTGCTATATGAAGCAGAATGCTGGACTGCGGTCCAACACATTTGTGAGTAAAAAAAAACTAATCATAATACTACTTTTTATATATACAATAAGACTAATGATGTTTAAATAAAATTATCTCTTTTTACATAATGGTATGATAGAACTGTTGGATTTGAGAGAAAATGAAGATTCACATAAGTAGAATTCAACTACACATTTACAAGTGACAATGGGCAGTAAATTCACCAGTTGCTTTCAGGAAATAACTAACAAATTAAAAATACTTTGTCCTACCAGATTATTCTCTAATTTATTACTCTTTATTGACAGTGATAGTAAAAAAAAAAAAAAAAAGAAAAAGAAAAAAGAAAAAGGCAGAGGCTCAGTCCTGGACCTTTGCTGCCCACAGGGGTTTATTTTAGCTCTCATGCCAGCCCTGTTTGACCTGCTTTGAGGAGCCCTCTCTATCGAGCCCTGGGGTGTACATCACATATGCTCAGTTTCATGTGATAAAAACACAACTTAGTGGGTTGCAGCTTGGTAGGATCTTCTGCTTAATTGGCTTAAGCTGCAAGGCTGTCTGCCACTCAGTGCCTCGTAACTCCAGCCCTCTTCCAGTTAGCAGGACAGAAATAACCTAACTATCCATTTCCAGAACTGCAGATGTTTTCCCAGAGCAAAGATCTAGAGCCATGATGAGTGATAAAACATTAAACCAGATGGACCTTGTTTTGTTTTAGATGTGTCACTGCATGTGATACTACACTGCAGAAAAAAACAAAACATGTAGTGACACTAACATTGCAAAATCTATGGGTCAAGTAGGGAGCTGGTCAAACTTCTATGAAGGACAGAAAACGTTATATCTGGAAGATGTTTACATAGAAAAAAAAATTGATCTGCAAATGGTTGCTGACTAAAGCAGTGTCATTAGTTATTAGTTCCCAGAGGGCGGAATAAGCATGTACTGGCGACGTACAGACATCAGTTCCCTGTGATGCCAGCTGGGTGGAGAGCCCACGCTGGGGTCAGAGCAGGCACAGCAGAAAACTATGGACAAGCAAGGAAGGTCTGCTCCGCTCTGCATTCATAGCCAACATCTGTGGTGAACTGATTTTAGCTATGATGTCCATGGAAGGATGAGATTGTGGCATCTGGTGTTCTTTCGTGACACTGTAAGGAATAAAATTCCCAACACTACACCCATCCCAATTAACAGCAAAGAGTAGGTTAAAATCCTTCAAACTGGTGGGACATGAGGTAAAAGCATTAGGTACCAGAGAATATCTGAAGTTCCCAGAAAGGTATCTGCCATGTGATCATGTTTCAGTGCTCCAAAATCCATCCATCACCTGTGGCGGAGGGGACAGGGGGAGGAGATCCTTCCTATTTGTGAATCTTCCCCTTAAGGAGCTGGGGTCCCCAAAGCCGCCCGCCCACCAGGCATCCTTACTCACACCTGGTAATACAGACAGGGACTGAGGGAGTTTGGGATCTACAGGATGAGGAAGCAGCTACATTATGAAGACATAATAGTACATCAGTAGTCAAAGGAAGCTTCTGGGATCCTCTGCTAAAAGAATAACCAGGGATTTCTCATGCAGTGAATGAATAAAGATCCAGAAGACTGGAAAAATGAATCTATCATTTTGTGACTTGCAGCATGTAGGGAGCTGAAAACAATTGGAGGTCCTGCTTGTCTTCCGTCACAGACAAGCATAAATTGATTGGCATTTGGTGATGTGTAGTCTGGGGAAAAGCAGTGTGACACAAGAGAGCAGGCGGTAAAACACAGCATGGCTCAAGCACTGAACAAATGGAAGGAAAATATGCCCTCCCTAAACATCATAAAATGGATTGTGAACAGACAGCAGTAAATCAAAGATATCCAACCCCTCACCTCCACCCCAGCACAAATATTTCCTTGGAAACACAGCTAGAAACCCCAGCACATTTAGACTTAAGACTAAAAAAAAGCATAAAAAATAAACATCTGAAGTTGCCAAGAAGTTTTTGAAATCTGATTCAAACAACCTCAAGCTGACACAGGTTTCTCAGCTTTCCATGACTGAGCTTTGCTTTGCAACTAGTCACAAATGGAGACATTAGGCAAAGGTATGGGATCTACAGGGTTAGACCCCAGTGAGCTAAAAAAAAAAACAAAACAACAAAGCAAACAGTTGGCAAAGTCCGCAGGTTGTGATCCCAAATACAGAAACCAGGAAATACTGGACAAGACACCAAAACAGAGGGAGAAAGAACAAGAAATTACCTGTGTATAAGTGCAAGAGCGTTTTCTAGTTTAGGTGTGATTTTTCTCCAGTCACCACAGTAAAATGCTCCACACAGCCATGTATGTGAAATTCTGCTGCAGACTAATTTTTTAACACCAGAATACAAACAGGGTTATTTCTTGAAGCCCTCCAAAGCTGGTACATCAAACCAAAGGGCAGCAAAGACTGCATCATGTGTACAACCTGCTGGTTCTTTATTCCCCTCTACTGTTCGTCATTCCTATCCAGCTCAGTCCTTGCACCAATGGTTCAAAAAACTTCTTGACAAATGAAGTTCTTGTTCTTTTCTATGCAAAGGCATAGCAAAGCTACCTGAAGGCGGGCCAAACAAGGGGGAGCATACCTAGATCTGACCCAAGGCTGTTGCTACCACCAGAAAAAGGAGCTGTAAGTCAGTAAGAGTGGGGTGAGCAGAACACACTGGCAGCTGGAAGGAGCCAAAGGAAAGGAAGTGGGATAGACAGAAAAAGAAACAGCCACTGGCTGGAGTGAGCTTGGGAAGGCGGGGGGAGGAGTACCCAGGTGCCAAAATATGCAATCGTAACCCCACGTATAAAAATTAACTCAACAAGAACATGGTAGGAATATACAGATGTTTACATGCGCACAAATACCCTGAATTGCAAATAAACTATTTCCAAGTAAGATTTTTATAACTTCAATTTTCAGCAAATAATCACCCTGTATCCACAGACCAAAATTATCTTTTAAAGATTATAAAATAAGAGTCACAGGTACCTTTCTCAGGCTAGAGCACATCGCCTTCTTCTCCAGGCAACTCTCTCTATTAATTCATTAGTCCGCTCTTTTCATTGTGTTCTGATGAAGCAATCAAATAAAGGAAGCAGACGCAAAAGAACGGACACTTCTGGGAGAAGGCTTAGTTTTCGGAAGGTCAGTGGTCAGGCAGGCTTCATCTTGGAATATGTGCCCAGGTTGCCTCAAATGACACCACTGAAGCTTTTCAATCTGTGGCTGCTCTGATATGAAAAGCAAAGACAAACTGTACCTAGAGCTCTACATGGAGCTTCCTGCTTCCTTTTGAATGCATAAAGGCTAAAAAGGGACCAGGGCATGACAGGCAGAATAACCTGATCTCTTATTTCATTTCTATTTTGTAGAGAGCAGAGTAAGGGCTTGGCTTCTAATTGTTGCTCCCACAGTAGCCTCTAAAGCCCCATGAGGACATTATCACATCCCTCCCACCTAGTTCATCACACAACTGGATAACTTGTAGCCAAAAGATGCTAAGGAAGAAAAAAACCAAAACCCACCACAACCCTCAAATCATTTAGGCTTCAAAGTTGTCACACAAGGGAAATTTGAAGCCTCGTGTTGCATTGTGAAATTTAGATGCTTACAGTCCTCTTAATGGGAACATGCATGCTAAGCTGAGCCTCAGGAGCCCTTTTCTAAGCTCTGGTGGCTCAGGATGCAAATGCAATCAACAAATGTGTGCTCAGGAGCTCAACACACGCTACAGGTGCTGTGACCTTCTCCAGGAACACACCCACAGCCCACAGCCACTGTCATTTAGACGACCTTTAGTGCTGCTGGCTCCCCTCCTTCACATCACATCATCCATGGGCACAGCATTTGCTAAGGTCAGCTACTACGTCTAACTTTACTTTCAAATCACTTCAACCCCCAACTCTACCTCCCCAGAGGGTAACAAACCCTCAGGATAGCTGTGGAGTAGACATTTTCCTCCCAGCCTGCCACTGGACATGTCTACAGTGGGAAAAAATGATTGGGCCTGTAGCTCCTGAAAATAAAAAAAAAAAAAAGAAGAGCCCCAGATGCCTCAGTAATTTCTGGTTTTGAACTGACAACTGTTTGATGTGAAACAAAAATGCGAAGTTCTCATTTGCAGCTGAATTTCCAACCCCTAAAGATGTCTCCTTGACTTGGAAGTGGTGTATGTAGGTCTGAAGCCAAATCAAAACTCTATCATATTCATTGTAATTGTCTCAAAATAGGTGATTTATGCCTCCATTTTCTTGAGTGAGTTATACCATACCTAGCCTGCATATTCTGAAATCTGAATAAAATTATCAAAGCTGCACAAGAAATACAGGTACACATGAAAATAAAGAAATCACAAAGTTGGGTTTTTTTCTTAGAAATATATTTCGTAAGAAAACAATATTAACATTAAAAAGAAATGTTTATTATACAGTATAAAATAATTGCTTGAATTTGACTCAGTTCCTTTAACAAAAAAAATTTTTAAAAGCCTGAGGATTTGTATGAAGCCCCAATTCCTACAGATTTGATTCCTGCTGCAATAAATAATGGGCCTTCCCTACACCATTCACAGAGCACATGAACACTTCAAGGGTTTCTCCCTCAACCCCCTTGCCCAACAAACTGCAGTCCTCCGTCCAGATGTGCCCTAAGTATCACCTCAGTATTTGCAGCCCTTCCCTCTGGCCCCTATACCCCCCTCGATTCCATCCCCCCACCTCTCTTGGCCGAGCACTATACAAGCGACAACTCACGATGCAGGAGTCTTCCCAGTTCATCTCTTGGCTACAATGAACAGTGGCCAGCCACTGACAAATATTGTATAAATGGCTGAGTTGTTCTCAGCTGTCTGTCCTCATGAAACCTGCAAGAGTATCTCTTAACTCTGCCATTCATCTGCCAAAGCTGGCAGAAGGGTGCAGAGTTTTAAAAGCTACAGTGGGAGACAAGAACAGGCAATGCAATGATACAACCTTCACTTTTTCAGGAAGACTAAGCTAAAAAAAGTTACTGTTCAATTACAGAATTTAACACTTGCAGATTTTGTTGTAGGAAAATACGCCTGTTCAGTAACTATAAATACCCCTAATACATTTCTGGGGCTTATTATGTATTATTTTTTTTTATTTCATTTTTACATAATGTCAGATTAATTACCCTCCAGGTTTGAAAGGCACCCAGTGACCAGCATTCTGGTGCAATTACTCATGGCATTGGTGTGATTTCGCCTCCCTTAATACTGACAAGTTTAACAGACATCTATTAAGTTAAGAAGAACAAAGATATATATTACATTTGCTAATTGCAAACAACCTCTTATAGCTGCATTTTTTCCCATTGGGATTAAAAAGTGCACCAGTTTAACATGTCTGTACATAAAAATAGTTCAAAACATTAAATATACAAACAGCAAGAGATTTTAAATATATTGTATCAAATACTATAGGACAATATAATTTACATTTCTTTTTACACAAAACATTACACCTGAAATATAACTTTAGCTATTACAGAATATAAAAATACATTTTGTTTAAAAAATGTCTTTGCAGGTTCTGGCACAATGTAATACTTTAAAGGCACATCGTATTTTGGCAATCTATATTTGCAATTAGCTGTGCAACAATAATAACATGACCTGTAATTAACTTTTTAGAACTGCAAGGCCAGATGATCTCCCTTCTTCCTGGAATTGCCCTTTTGATCAGGTAAAAGTTAAGCTGAACTCTTTAGGTGTTCTCCAACCCATTTCTGCCATGGTCTGAGCTCTCCAACCCTAATCCAGCAAAGCAAAATCAGCCCCAACTCAGCAAGTGAAAAGCCACATCAAATGCAAGGGGATTAGTCACACTTTCACAATCTTTGCTGTCTCAGGGTTAGACCACTCAAGCCCAAGCAAAATGGAGCCCTAAATAAAGTTAGGAGCCAAGTTCTGCCCTGCCCTGTGTTTGCACCAAAACTAAAAAGGGTAGCACAGATTAACAAGCCAGGGCAGAACCTGGAAACAGAAGATCAATAATATTAATTCTTTTGGTTTCAACTGCACCAATGCAAAAGGCACAATGACTCTAGTGAGGCCAGTGGAAACAAATGAAGTAAAACTGCCTTAAGACTAAATCAGGAGAACTGTGTAATTTTGCCCTTCCATGCATTTGCTGGACTCCCACTGGAGCCTGCATGGGTCAAAAACATGTCTTTACAGATGTATGGCTTATACAGATGTAATTGGGTTGCAGAAGATTTTCAGTTCTTCAGTTGTTTCTGGACAACTAAAATCTCAAACAATTTTTAGCACACTAAAGAAGGATTCAATCTAAATCCCTAACTTTAAACGCTCCAAAGTAAGTTGCTTCTTGTGAAGAATCCAGTAGCAATGGGTTTGATACCTGGATACTTATCATTTCACCAGATTTTAATTTAAAAAAACCTCCTACATTTACAGAATAAAAATGAAATTCTGAATTCCCTGACCAGTATTTGGTGCTTCCTCCCTTCATCAACACATCAAAGCGCCTTATTTTAAGGTTTGTCTTAATCACATACACCATCAGCTGAAGCCCTCTTTTAGTCAAGTTTCCTGAAGTTTCATGATGTCTGAAACAAATATTGGCATAAAGGTAGTAAAAGCCATCTTGATTAACAATTAGTTTTCCATCGTTGAATGTCATATTTGATAAGTTTGCCTGGCCTTTGTCATGATGCCAGGATGTAAGGTTCACTTTACGAGTTCCTGGAGATTAAAAAAAAAAAAAAGGATTATTTATAAACATTTGACAAACCCCAATGTTTAGAAAGCAACCTCTATGTTTTTAGAATCAACAGCAACTGGAGTTCTATAGGCTAAAGTGAATATGAAACAATTATGATAAAAATTCCTAAGAAACGTCCTCTTTTCATCATACGTTCCCATACTCCAAAATTTTGTTTCTGTTTATAACTGTGTCCTCCCTGGAGGGGAACACAGAACACCTGCTGGACTGTGGTACAGAACAGTTGCTTGGCCTATGGTTTGCTTATGCTAAGCAACCATGCAACAAGCTCTGCATAAACATTACATTCCATATAAAACCTTATTCAAGTTACAAATAGTTGAGAGGAACCTGAAAAACTCATCACTGGTCTTTAACCTGTAAGTGTTCGCAAGGAATAACTACAATTCTGAGAACAAGCTAAACTGACAATTCTCAAAAGAGAAAGCTTATGAAACCTTCCATATTTTATGTTCTTATGACTGTAGTGCTAGAAAGGTAAACATAATTTCATTTGACAACACCAAAAAAAATGGGGAAAAGTCAGTACAACTATGCATCTTTAGAACTACACACTATGTCGCCTAGACTTTACGTAGTGCTTCAAGTATTTATGACATAACAAACTTCCTGATAGGCACAAGCCGCTAACATTCTATTATTCAGTGTAATACCCAGGGCATAACACAACAGATTGGAGGTGGCCAACTTGTCCTCCAAGCACCAGTAATTTTCAGCACAGAAGACTGACTCCACTTGCTCCCTCCCACAGCAGTGGGCTCACGTAGGTACCAGAGGACTTTACGCCTCAGCCTCCCAGTGCATCTCAATGCCTGTTTGAAATATTCAGTACCTTTTTCTCCCAACGTGGAGCCAAAACAGTCCATCCTTAGCAAACTTTCCATGGCACACAGCAGAGCACAGTGCCCTCTCTTCCAAGCATGGACTGAGGCATGCCCCAGGACCACCAGTGTTCACAAGCATGGTGGGGAGAAGCCCCAGGTATATTTGATTAGTTCAAAAGATGCCGCTTGCATTTTTCTGTGCAGAAAGGGCGGGAGAGTAGGAACAGGGGAATTTGAGAGAGATGAGCCTTCCCTAATTGCCAACGGCAAACAACTTTTCCATGTGAGAGGAATACTTTAACAGTACCCCTGAACAAAAACCTTCCGGCGTTCTTCCACAAAGACTTAAGCAAAGCACCAGTTGTCAGAGGCGGATCACAAGTAGCTGCTCCCCTATGGCTCTTGTGCAGCCAGGTAGAAATTACAAAAGCAAAAGCACACAGAGAAGCCATCTTCTGTGCAGTGCCTCAAAAATACAGCTGAAACCCATCAATTAACTGAAAGAGACACCAAGATCTTAAGTTTCTTAGCCTGCAATTATTCACCTGCAAGACATGCTGAGATAACAGGTACCAGAGTGCACCTCTGAAGCACCAGGAACAACTGAGGAAGTTGTAGAACTTTGTGTGCACAGCATTAAATCTGGGAGAAATACTGCCCCATGGAGGTTGGGCTACCTTCAAGATGACAAGGACAGACAAGAAATCACTGCCTGGATCAAAGGAGAGGCACATTAGATATAGGACAGGAATGCACACCTATGGTGGGACAGAAAGGCATGCCGTGATTGCCTGGTGGCACACTGGGTAGTTGCTAGGCAGATTTTATTTACCTGACAAATAAGCTTTTTAGTTGCCAGTCAAGCTACAATTTTGAAGAAATCCCTAGTGGGAAGATTTTCTGAAGAAGGGAAAAGAGAGGAAATAGGTGCCACAGCACAAACAGGTGTGCTTGTAATTGAGAGAGGGGCTCTGGGTGAATTTTGTTCACACTATTTGTATGCTCTGGGGAACGGGCCAAGAGATGATCGGAGATGATCCTCTCTGTTCTGAGTAAAGGATTTGTACAGGTAACCTCTGGAAGTCCCTTCCAAGCTAGATTAAAATGTTACAACTGTGTTAGCTGAGGCAGATACACGTTTTGCCACAACTGAGAGCTCCAGAAGAGGTGTGCCACAGCCAGCAGCACAGCACAAAGATGCTCTGGTAGGAGCTATGCCATGCAACCTGTAATGGAAGGAGCGAGCAGCTTCTCAGCACTTCTGGTGGTAACACACCCAGATTTGGAGACATCAAAACAATCAGTACTCTGAAACACAAGAAGGGGAGAGAACTGGAGCTTATAAGGGCCAGATCAGCCATCCATGTATCAGAAACTGACACATAACCCAAGCCATGGGACAGTCAGATGTGCTGCAACACAGTGTCTTCTGTGAAATAATTTACTTTGGAACCATGAAAAAAACAGCACAAGGTTAGTCCTGTTGACAAGAGAAGGAAGTCAGGGGGACAATGAGCAAAATAGCATTCCAGAAAGGGCAAAAAGCATTGTTTAAAAATTCAAAATAATCCACACTCTTTCTCAAAACTGAAGATAAATAAACACAATGTCTTGTTTATTCTTGAGCTTGAACTAATACAAATGAGTTAAATAAAATTAATTAGCAAGAAGGAAGA
>VYZT01006621.1:28836-46360 GCA_013400735.1 Pomatostomus ruficeps | reverse complement strand
CAAGAAGGAAGATGATGTGAGTGGAACAGAGAAGAAAGGAGCCCTGTTTTGATAATTTGTTTGCATCCTAGTAGCTTTCAGGTATAAATAAAGCCTGAAAAAAGGACCAAAGTACTGTTTGCTCCGAAAAGTCTTCTGGAGGCAAAGGGCAGCTAAGTCAAACCTGTAGCTGTAAATAGCTCAGAATACTCCAGCGTTTCCTTAGACAGCTAAAGGTATCAATTCACACCCTAAATGATATATTTAACATTTATATTTATTTCTGTTTGTGATTTTCCCCTTTAAACTGTGACTAATTTCTGTGATCAATTTATAAACCAAAATTCACTGTTTTCATTTAAAACCTAGGTAGCATTTATAGAGAGCTCTGGTAAAAACCAACCAGCAAGCATCCAGCTCTAACCTAAGGCAGCAAACTTAAAAAATACACACAGCAAGCCAAACCACTACAGCTTCTGTGCCAAATGGTGGGTGGGGACACCAAGATCTGGGAAGGGTTATTTTCCCCCCTCCCTTGCACTATCCCCCCAGCTGCAGAAGTCCACTTGAGGCTTGACATTATTGTGAACCAGGTCAAAGCAAAATGTTCTCTCACAGACACTGCTCAGTGCCCCTTAATGAAGGGTGTTCAGTATAAAAAAGTACTTAAAATCCTGTTTTACAGTGATGAAGACTTTTTTTTCTGGCACTGTTTATTCTGGGTGAGAGTGATGACACTAGAGAACTTTAAAATACTAAGAACAGATCTGTCCACCCAGGGATGGCAGAAAACAATTTAGATGGATTTCAGACATGTAGGGTGAAGAATCAGGGGAAGAAAATTGAAATTGCCATTTGCAGTCACAGAAAACAAGACAGCAGAGGAAAAACTCCTGGTGACCCCTCAGGCAAATTTTTCTTTCTTTATGCTTGTCACTAACCTCTGTGCTACCCAGCCAAGTGGGTACTGCCTCATACCAGTGAGCATGACTTTAAAGGACCTCACAGCCAGCAGGTTCAGGGTTCCAGCTATCCCTAAGGTTGCAGCCCCTCACTGCTGCAATGCCCACAAGGGCTGCGCTCATGGATTAACATCCTGGCAATGCTCTTCCAAAAGAGGCAAAAGCCAGATCAGAAGGGAGTATATTCCCAGCTCACCATATTGGTAAGGAGTTGATCTGCAGCAAAAAAGAACAATGTCTCCCTGGCCACTACCCATATATGTGCTGTGTTACCACCTTGAAGGTTAATGCCGCAATGTACAACAGTAAAAATTATCAGCTGCTGTAAATTACAATCGTAAAATTACTTTACAGCAACATCCAGGTAAGCAGCAAATAAATTCCACACAGAAGAAGGTGGATTTCACAGACTGTGACACTGACACACACTCCACTCCTGCAGATAGGTGATCCATCTCTATGATTAGCAAATTAAGCGAAACCTTCTAAAGATAAAATGCTAAGACAAGTGTACTGATACTGAATCCTCTACTACTGACCTATTGTAAAAGTAGGTCAAAGACAAAATCTGACTAAAATAGAAGCTTGTCAGGAGGCATCTGAGCTAAAAAGAAAGCTTGTGGAAGTTCTGACTGCCATTTGACAAGCTGCTTAAGCTCTCTGCTTTTAAAGCTCTGGATCGTGGCAATGCCAATGCACTTGAAAGAATCCTATCCCTCCAGGCAAGAAGCTGTACAGAAGTGTTTTGTCTTTAAATAGAGCAACAGCAAGGTATTACTATGCAGGCCGCTAAAATCTCAGATTTCAAGTCTCAACATACCATTCCCCTTTGGTTTGGTTATATAAAACAGAAAAGCAATGTGCATAGCTCAATTAACAATGAGTTCAGTACTGCAGAATGTGTAAATCTTCAGAGAAAGAAGGCAGTGGTGATCAATGCACCCCTTATTAAGATCCTCTGATAGCTTCAGAAAAAACTGGTTTATTTCTACCACATCAAGTGTTGCATTGAGAATACAGTGAAAAATCTCAACTGACAGTGCCCCAGGGCAAAAAATAAAACTGTTCTAACATTATCTTAAAATTTTAGGAATGAATCTTTTCCTCTGGAGAGTGTTCTAAGGCAGACTCATGTCTTGTTCCCTGATACTGTACCAGCAAGGATATTCCCACAGCCATCTGAATACCTGTGTGTAGAGAATAAGAGCCCTGGCAAGATAAAAGAATGTCATCCTCTTACCAGAGGAGCAGATAAAAGCCACAAGAACAATTTTTTCCCCCTACTCAGTGGCTCAGACAATGTTTGTGCTGGTACATGTATGTATGCATCTTTATGGCTGATGTCCAGCGGGAGCAAGAACTCCCAATGGGCCCTACAGGCCAAAGGAAAATGAGGAACTTCAGAGGAGAGCATTCAACGTAGATCTTCCTTCCTCACCTCAAGACAGCATAAAGCGGCAGGCCAAGCCCCTCAGAGGTTAATCATGAAAAGCAATAATTTGAAATGGAGGCCATTCAGCATGAGATTGATACAAACAGGAGCCATCCGCTTTTGGCACTAACCCTGCTGCCTCTGAAATCCTTTAATGCATCCAATTTATTCTCACTACCAAAGGCCATTTCTGAAATCCCAGTCTGTTGCTGTTTTGCTGAACTATTTTCATATACTTCACTGTCAATACATTTATATTAGTATTGGAAGTATTCGCTAAAAAAATTGAACTTACCAGATGGAATATTCTTATCATCAATAATGAGATGGGCAAATGGCTGCTTCTCAGGTTTACTCCTCTTGTACATTTCAAGTCCTAATGCCTCCATTGCAGCTAGAGATAAAAGAATTGCATTATCACAAGAAGACAAGTTTAGTGGAACTAAAATATTTCTTATTCATAAACCAATACCTACCTTTTTCTGGTCTTGGTGGTGTTCTTCCCATGGCACGCTGGACTTCCTAAAATGAGAAGGAGACATTGCTTTGATGTTGTCTTGGTTTTGTAATAATGTTTAGTTTGCACACTTACAATACTCTGTGCATGTATCTGGGGACACTGTTCCACCCACAGCACATTCAGATATTTGGGATATGCATCATGTAAATATGACAATACATGTAACAGGCACACACAATCAAACGACTTCTGGTAATTTGGTAATTCTAATAAAGATGGACAGGAATGATAATATGTATGATCACTGCATTATTTATTGAAGTAGTGGTGACAGGACATTGGGAAGTAATTCTTCAAAGCTGCAGAAAAATTTAACATGAATGAAACCCATGCTACCCAAACCCAAGAACAGCATAAAATGCAGGCATCAGGCACCACAAATAGCTTTGGTTTTAATCATTCACACTTCTATTCCTCTTGAGAAAAAAATACAAACAGCAGATTTCAAAAACCTAAGCAGCCTGTTCTTGTTATAAGCCTGCACTGAGTCTTAATATTAAGCTCAATCCTCAATTCTGTCTCCTTTTTCCCTGTGACTCTCCATCTGTTTTCTAAAAAACTAGGGGTAATATGCTTGTTATTCAGAATACCTCATACCATGGAGCCATCAAGATGTTTAGTAAAAGGAAACATTGTGCTGAAGATAGCAAGTCATGGACACTTTTCTGAAACCTAAGAGTGGTCCTGTGTTTCGTCTTTATGCCATGCACACTGCTGTTTGCCTGATTCAATCCATGTATATGAAATACATCTCAGATTTGGCCAGATCAGCAAAGTCCTACTATGCTCTCAATCACTGGTGTTTCAGAATTTGAAATCCTGCTCTGAAAACACCTGAAGTCCTGCTTTTATGTAGTTTTGTAACCACAGTGAAATATGTAGTGCCTTGGCTGCTGCATTTATTACTCTCACTTTCCCCTTTCAGTAGGTGTTTAAATGCTAAACCAAAATGAAAAGCCACAGCAGTATGGAAGTTGTAGTATGACTATCAAAGCATAATACTTCAGCTGAGATATGCTGGTTTCATAGATAGGAATCATGAAGATGCTTTTTGCTGTAGAGACGAGAAGAAAAGCAGAAGAATCACAGTTCAAAAGCAGCAAAACTCGCATCCACCTCCCGCATTTACATTCACTTTGCTTCTCTAATCTTCCCACTTCAATGTCAGTTCTAGGAGCATGAAAACAAAGTTCAATTCTAGGAGCTGCACGTCAGCATCAGCCACTAGCCACACTTGAGTAGGAAATAGGAAGATGACAAGAAATTGCAAGTACTAGGTACTGTAAAAATAGCAAAAGCCTCTGAAGAGAACACGACAAAAGGTAAGAAGAGTCTGGGAAATAGTCCACACTCTCAGAGATTATTGCAGCACACCTATCCCAACCCTTTTGCCCTTGAAGGGGAGACATCTTTGTTTTCTTGCTTTGTTAGTGGAAACTTTTCATATGTGGAGCTTGTTTTAATATCCTCTCCTTTGGGAGGATGTGATAATGTGCTTGCCTGGAAAGCCTACTGAGCATCTCCAAAAATAACCATGTACATTTTAATTTCCTACTATCTAGATTTGATACTAAAAGAAAATCTCATAGTTGGTAACTGCTTAGCCCTTGAAACCCCTGAACTGGTCTACTGCTATTCTACTTTTAACTTATGTTTTTCTTAGGAGCATTGCATTCTGCTTCTGCAAATTTCCAAAGATGCTCCAGTTTAAGCAGCTGAATACCTCATCTTCAGACCCAGCAGCCTGACTCAGCTCATCTTCCACACAGAATGGCTCTGGTCCTCATGAAAAGCAATCTGAGCTGCTCTCATTCTAACTGGTGGTGGAGCTGTACATCTGCAGGATCACTGCTCAGTAAGCAGGACAGCTACCTGGAAAGACTTGGGTCCACAGCTCTCCTTCATGATCGATCTAACCAGCTGAGCTAATCATGGAGTTCATGATTACCTCAGCTGGTTAGACCATGGCACTCATAACACTAAGGCTGGGGGTTTGAGTCAATCCTTCATTGACTCTTCTGTGAGCTTGTCAGTGGATCAGAAGTGGCTAGACTGTGGCCAGAAAACAAAATCTTCCATCAGTTCTCTAAGCTCTGGACTAGTGTCAAGTTCTTTACTTGATCCTGACCAGCCTCATGAAATGTTGATATTCTGTTATGTTGCCCCAGCTTCCAAAAGGTGAAACACTTTAACTAGTCCCTAGAAAACAGATGTGGAATAGTAGGTTTCCTCCTGAAGAATAAGTAGTTAAACATTTCTTGATTATTTTAACTTGTTCATACAGATCCAAGGTGCTGATACACAACCTACCTTAGAAAAACATTTAACCATGTATTTGCTTCTGAGCCTGAAGGGTATTTTTCAGTGGATGTCTGAAGGTAGCCTCTTAATGGGATTATAAAATCCTCTGGTATTCCTACTGCAAGGAATTAAGAGCTGTGATTTATCAAATCTCCAAAGTATCAACTGCATTTTTGAGCTCCTCAATGTTCTCAGGTGTCTCATACTTACTCACAATGTAGAAGCTCATTTAAGAAGGCAGAAAACAGCTCAACAGAACCCATGACCAAGACACTGCTATAATGGCATGAAAACCGCTGACAAAACATTATCAGCAACTTCTCTTAACACTGCCATCCACAGAACCATGTGTGACACCGAGCTGTTCAGTTATTTTTAGCAGAACTGTACACAAAAATCACACCACTCTTAACCTTATGACAAGCTGCATTTGTACACCTTTGTCATTTGCTCACTGCACACCAAGTCAACTCCGCTGGCCTGCTTTACACATTCCAACCTCCTCCATACACTCACTGTTTAAACAACAGACAAGGAGTTAAGTCACAAAAATTAAAAACATGTCTTCCCTTCATCCAGAAAAAAAGATTAAAAGGCCACTAAGAAGCTCCAAAACTTTCTCATTTTAAAGCTAAAAATCACGCTTTAAGTGCCTGGAAAGCTGGGAACTGCTCTCTACCTCACCCACAGCAGGCTGCAAAAATAACTCTTACTCTTGAAGTTATGTCCAATGCCAAGGATGGAGAGATAAGGCTACACCTGAACACATGACATTTGTGCAAAGTTTTTAGACTCCTTTAGCTTTTATCTAAGTATCTCAGTATCTACTTTGAGCAGCTCTAAGTAGCCTTTTGAGACCAATGAGAACTCCTGGACAGTCACTTATTGCTTCAGATGGGGTCTTAAAGCTTCTTTATGGACTTGATTCTTTCATTACCAAGTGCTTTAAGTACAGCCGATACCAGGAAGAAGTATCTGATTCTCTAGCCGGAAATTCAGCAATTTGAAGAATGATAATCAGGAAGGAAGTAAAATAGAAAGTATATGAACCTATATTCATCAGACTATATTTCAGAGACCAGCAATAAAAACCTCTCTCCAAATGAGTAGTCTATTGCTTGCAGGGAAAAAAAAGGCATGTAAGATTGTAGGATGGAAACCTACAAAATTGTAGGTGAAATATTAACAACTTACAGCAATCACTTGTGAAACCTTTACTTGGTCCATAACTATGTGCTCTTTAATGTCTGCTAAGTATATGGATCTCTTTATAAATGCTGCCCTGGAGGTCTAGCAAAGCACTCTGCTGCCATGTGCGAGAATAGCTTACGCCTGGACTCCACAAGCAGCTAGAAGCTGGGAGCATTGCCAAGAAAAGTTACTTATGGATTGACCCAGGATATGTTTGTAGTCCTTTCTACTTCAGGCTCATAACAGACTTCATGAGGACTGTGGTTAGAGCATCTGGACTGCCAAAAGCTTTTTAGGGTTACATGAAAAAAAATTACGCAAACAGACTGGGTAGAAAAGTATATTATTTGTCTGCTTGAAAGTTTATATGCAATATTGAAAATATGCTCTCTGTTTAGTAAGCTGCTCCTTAAGCAGAATTTTTATCCGGGAATATGTTAAGGAATCAATCATTAGATTTTGCTTAAAAGAAAAAAAACTTTATTATTTTTTCAGAAGACAAATATTTCTAGACTGGACCTTGCAGCCCTACTATACTGGTTTTCATAAGTGCGCTTTCATTTTCAACATCAATCCCTGTTTTACATTTAAGCACTCTGTCTACAGGTGTGCAAAGAAAACCGCTAAGAACTGGCGCAGGAAGCTAGAAGCTGTAACCAGACCATAAACCTGAGCAAAAGAAATTTGTCTATTTTCATTTCCTGAACAGCTTGATTTACAAAAGACAATATATTGAAAAATCACAAAACATAAACGGTGTTTTGAAGTGTTCCATATTAGTCACTTAGCATGCTGCCAGTTCAAATAAGGATACTGGTTCTTAAAACACACATAAGTTAGACTCTTTAGATTCTCCTCAAGGAAAGTGAAGAAAGCACAGACAACAGGAAACCTCCTTCAAGTCACATTAGCTGGATCCCCACACACAAGGGACTAGCACAACTGCAAGTAAGTTACAGCTGCATCTCTGCTCTGCATTGGTGCAGGGTGACTGAAAGGCAGAGCTCACAGATGATGATAAAGTGTAATTCTGTCTTGACACTCTTACTTTCACTTCTCTGATTTACCGAAAAGAGGCAAAAAGCCTCAAGTCATCACCTGCCTATCTATTTTTCTCTCTGTCATTGATACAAGATGACAAAGCATCCAGACCACTGGTGCAGCTGCTTAATAAACTCCGTTGCATTCAAAGGAAATTCAGAGTCTAATTATTTTGGCAAGGGAAATTTCATTGTTCTCAAACTAATGGTCATCAGCCACAAAAGTTATCCCTACTCACTACTTATCCTGGCCACGGACATTGCAGCATTTAATCTCCATCCAGACTGGCAGGATATAAAGCCTCAGCTAAAGCCAGTGCCTTTGTTGAGTAACCAGCAGCAAATGACCAGAGCACAGGGTTTCCCTTTGACTTACTGTACGAAGCTCCTTACTCTGTCATGGGAATCACATGAATGAGCAGCCCAGCATCAGCACACATGTAGGTGCAGCATGAGAAGCTCTATAAAATGCAGGAGGAAAGAACTAATCCTACAGATGTAACCCTTTGTTTCCCCTTAAGCTCCTGAAGGAGGTGGCTAGCAAAAGGGACAAGACATGGACTCCCATGTTTCTCTGTGTTTTGTTCACAAAAGGATCTCTCACTCAGAGTTCTCTGTTAAAAGCAAACATCACATTAGCACAATTCAAATGCTGTAAATTTAACTCAAGCACAGTCCACGCTAAAGTGTATGAGTTCAGCTCAAACCTAATGTTAAATGGGTTTGAGCTGAACTCATAATGAAAACCCTTAATGAAAAACTGCCAGTCCTATGCAGATGTGAGGCAGTAAAGTTGTAATGGGCCTGATAAGCCAGGAAAACCAAATACCATAGCAGACATCCATCTGTTACACAGCCCATAATTAGACTAAACACTATCATGAACACAAAAAGAGATCAAAGGCAGGAACTGCAGTAAAGGGGAATTGTGGCATATTTCCAGCTTGCCTAGCTTTTTCATTAGGGCTGACTACTTTTGCCATTTGTGTTTGGGAACAAGCTGCCATTCTCAATTCCTGGGCAAAGACCACCCAGTTACCATGCTACAGGAAAGCAGGTCTTCTGCCAGTGTGAGAATGGCCTGCGCAGAACACAGAACTGGCGAACTGAGCAAAACCAAAGCAGGTATTGTCCCTCATTTCAGGCTGCAGACAGAGTAAGATACAAGAGAAAATGAGAGCAAATGCTATCTCCTCTTTTTTTTCAGGCAATATTTTGCTTGCTGATGATCTCAAGAGAATCTTGTCTGGAAGATTCCTTTGAAAAGAGTGTGGAACTGACACTTATTACGAGCATCCAAAGAGCTGAAAAACCTATACAAATATTAGCATAAATGACTACCATTCAGGCCCATCCAAATGTCAGAATGGCTAATCACCTAAATTCAATCAGTTTTCTTAGTACAACTTCAAGTCTTCCTTTCTTAAAAAAAAAATAAATAAAATGTGCTTGAATACAGAATCGGTTAGCCACTACCAAGTTAATGAGTAAATACAATACAATCCTGGATGAAACTTCAAACACCAGAAAATAATTTATAGAACTTACCTCTGAATACAGATTTTGGAAGAATTGTTTTCAGTTCAAGAGGACCATGAAATAAAGGAACACACTGTCTGTGTGACTTACCCTCTGCACAGCCCTCTGGAGAGCCTGTTTCACACTTCTACAGGATTCTGGCATTAACTTCGCTTCTTGACTTTCAAAGGATGCATCATGCAGATCTGTGCTTTCTTGGTGTCCAAAAAGTGTTCTGACACAGTGTGCATGTTCTTTTGAAATTCTAGTAGGGTCCATCTAAAACAAAAACATAAGCACAACCACAGTTCTAAGTGTTAGAGACACTTTTCAACCATCTGAAAGTTTGGCCCCTGGATAAGTGTATTATCTAAATTTTCACTGTAAACAATGTAGAGAGAAAAAGCTCCCAACATCAGAGTTTACTTCATCCAACAAACATGTGAGATAGAAGAATGAATTATCTTCTGGTGCTTCCTATTTCATTAGCTTAGTCTAGATATGTGACTTTCCAAATTTAAAGAAAAATCACAATCTAATGGTAAAGTCAATAATCTTGAATTCCATTTTTCAGCCACTCAGGGCAATATCACAGTTATTTTAGCAGGAATCATGCACAGTAATCCCACCTCAAAAAGCTACTGTTTGTAGGATGACACATGAATGCCAAGTAGAGAAGCTTGGGGAAAGTATGTATGTGTGTGTATAGCACATCATTTTCAAGAGAAGAAACAGAAGTTATTGCTGAAACTATTTTATCACTGAAATTATATCACTGAAGCTGCCAGTCAGCTATCACCGAAACTGTTTTGTGGATGTGCTCATTGTAGCTGGGATAGAGTTTATTTTCTTTACAGTGGTTGGTATGGGGCTGTGTTTTGGATTTGTGACCAAAGGAGTGTTCATAACACAGGGATGTGTTTGTTACAGCTGAGCAGGGCTGACACTGAGTCAGGGCCTTTTCTGTGTCTCACCCCACCCCACCAGAGAGTGGGCTGGGGGTGCATAAGGAGCTGGGAGGGGACACAGTCTGGACAGTTGACCAGACAGAACTGGCCAAAGGAAAATCCCAGACCCTATGTCATCATGCTCAGCCCATAAAGGTGGGGGAAGAAGAAGGAAAGGTGCGACATTTGGAATGATGGCATTTGTCTTCCCAAGTCACTTTATGTGTGATGGAGCCCTGCTGTCCTGGGGACGGCTGAACGCCTGCCTGCCCATGGGAAGTGCTGAATGAATTCCACGTTCTCCTTCGCTTGTGTGTGCAGCTTTTCCTTTACCTTTTAAACTTTCTTTATCTCAACCCCTGAGTTCTCACTTTTACTCTTCTATCTCCCTCCCTAATCCCACCAGGGAGTGAGCAGCTGTGTGGGATTTAGTTGCCAGCTGGGATTAAGCCATGACAGTGGCAAGAGATATTGCTGTGCGAAAGAGTCACCAAGACAGCAGAAGACCAAAAGATTATTAAACTGCACCATAAAACACCACTGCTTCATTGGACAAAGCACAGTAAGCGTAGAATATCTGCAAGACACTTTTAGCAATCAGTCTTTGTGACTGAATCGACTATATTTTTAAATCCTGTATTCTATCACTTCAATAAACTGGAAGATATTCCAAGGATTAGAAGTCTTCCTTGTCAAGAGTTTTATCGCACAAAAACTATTTAAACCATTTCACTCACTCTTCACGTACTCCAAATCCTTTGCACTCAAGAGATTTACAACTGTCTTTCAGAGATGGCCTAGGACTCTCAGAAATTGTTCTCAACTCACGTTTATTCCGCTTTTACTTCAGGCTTGAAGAGGGGTTTTACACACCCAAACTCTTGTCTAGGTTCTCTAACTGTATCAGTTGGCCTATTAAAGAACAGTTACTTCTACCTTTCTGATTAGGAGGAAGAAACAATTTTACCTGAGAATTACAAAAGGTTATTTGTAATTTCCATGCAGGAATATCAAGACCTTATGGACAGTGCTCAGCGTTCAGTTTCCTTTAACATAGCACTGAACAAAACAGCACATCAAAAGGAAGTTTTTCACAATACAAAACTGCCAGAGTGAATCAAACACGTTATGTCATTTGTTCACAGGAACATAAATTCAACTCCCCAACCCCCCCAAAAAGAAATCAGTTAACTTAAAAGCGTAATATTAGGATTACAGAGCTGAATTAAAGTCTACACCAGCCAGGCAGTCACCCAACAGTCACACACAGCAGAGACACATTTGTTGCACATACAGCAGCACCAAATGCTGCCTCCTCCATCACATCCTTCTGCCCAAGTCTCCAGATGGAAAGCTCTTTGACCAATTCATTCAGACCAGGGTCAGACCCTGCAGCCTGGTTTAGCTGTGTCAGTCATCCCTGCAGATTTAGAATGAAGCAGGTCATCAAAGGTTCACCTGAAGATCAGAAGATGCCACAGCTTTGAGCAGAGGGGTAGCGATGAGTTACAGAATGGCTTGGAGGCAGTAACAGCTTCCTCTGATGGCCTGACACAACTGAATCCCAAAGAAAATCTGTGTATAGCCATTGCAGCTCTGAGAAGTAAGTGCTAAAAACCTAAGCTAATGCCTTGTAAAGTGCAGTGCAGCCTCATTAAGTGCATAAGGAGATCTAAACCAGCAACTCTGTGCTCTCACCCTCTTCACCAAAGAATTTAATCGCCTCTTCTGAATCAGTCACAATGAAGGAATTTTTGCTGACCTAATTTCCTGTAAGATTAGTACCCCAAACCCCAGTCACTCTAGATATCAAGCAAGCACTGGAGCCAGTACAGGGCTAGGCATAGTAGCAGGAAGGCAGCACCAGCTTTACCCGACTGTAAAACTGCACTTTAAAGGACTCTCTCACACTATGTTCCACCTGTAGTCAGAACTCAGAAAATCAGCTGTAAACTAAAATAATAATAAAAAAAAAAGAAGCACAAAATGTTTACCAACAACGGCTAAGAGGCAGTTTATGCAGAATGACTTGGAAGGTACCTTTGGAGGTCTCCAGTCCAGCCTCCTGCTTGAAGCACTGCCAACTTGTAACTTAGGTCAGGTAGGTTAAGGCCTTGTCTAGACAAGCTTTGGGGAATCACCATCAATGGAGACTTTCAGCCTCTCTGGGCAAACTGTCCTAAAACCTCACCACTTCTAGTGTGTAAAAACCCTTCCTTTTTATATCCAGCTACAGTTCCCCTTGCTGCAATTTATGACTGTGCCTCTTGTTTTTGCTGCGTGCTTCTGAAGAGCCTGTCTTTAGTAGCTAAAAACACTTAGTCTGTTCTTTGTCAAATAATCCAGTTCTCCATTCTTTTATACATTATAGTTCCTACTTATCACAGTGGTTTTCTGCTGGACACTTTCCAGTTTTGTTGATACACTTCTGGTACCAAGGGACCCAAAATAGGACCCATTATTTCAAATGCAACCTTATGTTGGGATCATTAGAGACCTGAGGGAACTGATGTCTCTAACAGGATCTGGATATCCCAGTCTTCTTCCCTCTACACAAATCACAGGACAGAACACAGAAAGCTACAGCAAATAACTGCCAATAAATACTCATTTTTATCAGTAATTCTACTAGTTAGAGACTACTACCCTAGGTCTGGAGTTATTAAAATGCACCTTCTGAATAACAGGCAAAAAACTAGGTTTTACAGCACAAAGATCATGAAATTTGTAAAGGTCTGAGTGTCCAGCATGACAATCATGCCAGCATAGACACACAGCTATCACCCACCAGCAATCACTCAAATGTGTCACACAATACTGTGCCACAACAGTAACAACAGATTGCACAGAGACACTTGCTCAGATTATAGTTTATCTGCTCAAGGTTTAAGACAGAAAACCTGCATCTCTGCAGCTATAGGTAAAAGACTGAAGGCTTAATGGAAACACTGCCACTGATGGCTTCAGCAACCTGGAGCTGTGCAGCCCACCCTGACAAAAACTGCAGGTCTCCAGAGATTTACTGTTTGATAAGGGGAAACTGATTTTGGGACTAGTTAACCCACCTGTTGCACTCACCTTTTTCAAAGAATACCTTCAAGAATAGTCTTCACCACAACTAACTATGAAAATTAGCTCACTTGCCTGAAAAGGCATTCTCAGAAATCCTGCATCTTCTATCTTTACAAAGAACACGCACTGAACTGCCATGGCTGTAAACAAGCCCTACCAAGCACTGAGATCAAAACTGTGGGGAAGTAGTGATGCACAGAAAAACTTCCAAGGACATGTTTTGAGAAGAACTTCTAAAGAACAAGAAAATTACAATGAAATACCACAAGAAGCTTGCTAACTTGCAGGGCAAGAGCACCTTCAGCAAAAAGTCCTAAAGATTTAGTATCTGGAAGAAACACCAAGACGTAAACAAAAATAAAGGAGAAAGCTTTATAAAGTGTGAACTAACCTAAACACCCCAGAGGAATTAAAATGAAGAGAGGAGTGTCTAGCTTATTTTTTAATATCCATTTTGCCTGACCTTGAAATCAGATCAGACTGTTCAGTGCCCCCTGATTTTCAGCACCTCTCATCATTCTAGTTGCATTTCTGGACTCTTTTCACCCAATTCAGGGCAGCCAAAATGAACTCCAGCATCATGGGTGAGATTAAATGAACTTATAGAATTAAGAACCAATTTTCTGATGTAAAAAAAGACTTAGTTTGGTTTTAAAAGACATAATACATTCCAGCCACCTTTACTATTAATTTTTGCATCAATTATGCACTGATACAGTATTGCATTAAATACTTATTCATTGCAATAAATGTTTAACATTTATACTTGTACTCATTTTCAAACTTAAACCACTGTCCAGACTATCAAATATCACTCTGCACTCTATGACCTTTCTTAAGCACCAAGAAGGGGTTCTTCCAGGCTTCCAAAAGATGCTAATGCAAGCTGTTTTTTTCTGTTAGCCACAATGCTCACAAAACTTCATCTAAAGTCTGAAAGGTAATTGTTTGAAAACATACCACAATGAAAGTCAGAATTCCACATAAGCGTGAAATGACAATAAAAATCTGACCTCCAGGTCACCATTTATCTGAGTGTGAACTCTTCAATCTGGTAGAACACCTAACATTTGTACAGACTATGTTTTAATGGGAAAAGTGCATACTCTTGGAGGTCTAGCTTAAACTGTGGGCATTAGACACCCAGACACCACATCTCAATTTGAATACTTCCAATTTGCTTCACTGCCCTTCAGTTCAGTCAATGTTAGACCAGATTTCTACTCTTTTGAGATCTAAGCGCACTAAGGAAATGGACCAGAAAGAAAAGCTTAAAAGCTAAGCTTTTGGAGACTATACTTCAGCATTTATCAGTCAAATAAAATACTTCTCTTTCTCACCTTGTGCTGCTGCATGTGTCTCTATTGAGTGATGACCTCCAGCTGCTCTGAGTATCTAACTAAATTTCCATGGCATTTTCATAGATAATGAGAAAATATTCCTCAAAGTATAGGCAAAATAAATGCATAAGACCAATACATTTTGTTATTTTTTAATTTTTTTTGATTCAATACACTATTATGAGAATATTGGTAAAATTCATGCTCATTGCTTTTTTTTTTTCTTTTTCAACATACCGGCTCTTTGTCTCACTTGCATTGCACTGCATTATTTCTTGGCCACAAACATGTGTTTACCCGTGAAAACCTAGTGTCAGTCTTAGTTATGTGTCTTGTGAAATTCCAAATGCTCAAGCCACAAAATAAACAAAATTAAGGAAAAACCAAAACCTCAACTATTGTCTCAGCTTATACTGTGTCATGATCCAGCCCAAACGATTTTATGCGAATACAGACAAAATGTGAATGGTAAAACTGACTCAGAGCTTACTCAGAGTCTTAGATAGGGTTTTAAAGACCTTCTAAGAGAAATAATTTCTTAATATCAGCATATACAGTCAAATCTTGCTAATTCACATTTGCTTAATTTACCAAGCAAATAATTCAAATCTTTTCATGCACAGCTTCTATTACTAAGTCCTCATCATTTTAACAAACTTAATTAAAATAATTAAGTTCTGTTATTAAAGTACAAATTTAGACAGCTGAAATTTGTACTGAAAGGCCAAATTAACGTAGCTTAACATAATCAAACTTCACAGAAATCTTTTCAAAAGAAAGAGGACTGATCATGTCCCATTTAAATAAAATAAATCTCTAAGAGTGAGAAATAAGAATTAACTTCTGCAGGTCCTAATATGTTTTTCCATCTATTTCACAATTAGGAATAGTGAACAAATATGAATTATCCTATCTTCTTGTAGTGAATTATGTACTTACTTCAAGAGTATACTTATTATTCTATTTTCCATTCATGACATTTTCTCCATTAAAATTTTTTTAGGCAATGGCTTCAGTCAAGCCTTCATCAAGCTATATCACCTCTTCCAGATGTTTTGGAAATTCAGATTGACAAAGGACTCCATTCAACAAAACTACTCCAAATCTACAGGAACAAGAAACTAGCAAGAGAATTAAGCTGTCAACTGCAGAGTTACAACCTGGACTGTGCCACTTTTTAAATCAAGGAAGCAAAAGAAAAATAGCCATTATGGTTCTCTTTACCCTTTGTTAGGCAGATGTGAAGCACTGACACGTACCTATCAGAAAGAGTTTTTAATACGGGGGCATACTTTGATTAGTTGTTTTGATTGCACTCGCTCTCTAGCCCTCTAATGAATGTATAGCTGTGCATCCCTGAGCTATGTTTTGACAAGAATGTCTTTTCAGGTTCATGAACATCTGGAGTGAAAAACATTCCCCTGTCACAAGTAGAAGCAGGCACTCATTTATTTCACTGTCAAGCAAACAAGTAGCTTTAAGCTACTTTACAATGAGTCCCAGAAATTAGATGTCACTTTCTGAAATATACAAGTTATGATTAACTAAGTGCTGCACTGCCATTACATTTTATTTTCTGAAAAATGGAAAACACAAAGCCATTGTCAGTAAAAAAAATATGAAATAGTCTGCATAATAAATTATCAGCAGCTGCCATATATTTGACAGTCATTAATCTGGTTAAGTGGGTATACACTTGTGCAACACCTGTTTTCAGAGTGCACTTTGTTAAGAAATCCAGCCTGCTACCTCAAGATCAAGTGCCTCTACCTAGAAAGTAAACTGAAAGAAACAGGTTTCCAGTCTCTGCCGATTTCAAATGGAAAGTACACACAATAGAAGTACCACTGCCATGACGGCAGTGAGACCCACATTAACAGAACTGATTAGCATTCGACAATAAAGCCAAGCAGAAATCTAACACCTAGCCCTGAGAACCAAGTAGCTGGCAGCTCCCCACTTCCTCTGAGAGAGCTCAGCCTTGCAGGGTAAGAGATGCAGCAGCGAGGGAATCCAGGCAGCCGAGCCATTTCCAAGAAGCAGGCTCCTCTTCTCTCCGAAAGCCCAACCGCTCGTCACCTTATCCGCCCCCACAGCGACAGCGACACCGCCCCGCTCCTCTCGGCACGCACCGCTGCCCCTTCTGGGGCATCCCGGCCGTCTTGAGGCCTGGCAGGTGAGCGGCGGCTCTCTCCCACAAACCCCCAGAATCCCAGAAAAAGCTCCTGAGCTGCAGTAGGCACCTCTGGCCGATGCCCGTGAGCACACAGACCCCGCTCCTATGCGGCGCCCCTGCGCAGCCTGAGAGCCAAACCATCACAAGTGGTGTTGCGTGACGACCTTTTCTGTCCTTAAAGTCGTTTCTCCTGTTGGTGAAACATTCACGGCAGCCAAAGACCTCAGCCATGTCATAGAATCACAGATTAAGCCAAGTTGGAAGGGTCCCTCAAGAATCATCCAGTCCCCAACTCCTGACCCCGCACAGCACCATCTCCAAAAATCACACTATGCGCCCGAGAGCATGGTCCAAACACATCTTGAACTCTGTCAGGCTTGGTGCTGTGACCACTTCCCTGGGGAGCCTGTTTCCAACCACCCTCTGGATGAAGAACCTTTTTCTAATATCCAATGTCAAACTTCTCTCCACTGGAAAACTGAAAGCCGATCATTAAAAACCAAAGCCCTCTAAGACTTCAGGTGAATGATCATGACCTAACTGCTTCCCGAGTCAGGGAACTCCTCACGTCCAACCTCGCTGCGAAGCCCTGTACCCCAAAATGCAGTGGATTCCCGGAGCCCTACCTGGAAACCCTTGGCCTGAGCCGCTCCAGTGATCACGGAACAGCACAAGCTGGGCAGGGCACAGGGAGCCCATCGGCCCGACCCCTCTCAGAGCTGGATCAACTTCGGAGACAGATAAATGTGTTCTAAAACTTTTTCTTGTGTTTTTTTGTTAGTTTTTTTTTTTAATTAATCTCCTCGATCGCACCGACATGAGGGCCTTGGCCTCTCCTGAAGGGTGCGAGGCGGCCGCACTTGCCGCGCCGGGAAGCGCCCGCGCCAGTCCCCGCTTACCTGAGCTCGGAAGTAGAGGAAGAGGGCGACGCTGCAGACCACCTGCCCCAGCCCCAGCAGGACGAGGGCGGCCAAGAGGGAGCGGGACGCGGGCGGCGGGTGCGGGTGCGCGGGCGGCGGGGGCGGCGGCGGCGCCGGGGCGCTCTC
>VYZT01006621.1:11388-28694 GCA_013400735.1 Pomatostomus ruficeps | reverse complement strand
CGGGTCGGACCCGCCCCTGCCCCCGGTGCTCCGGCCCCCGCCGCCGGGCAGGTCGCCCGGCGATGGCGGTCAGCGCTGCTCCGCCCCGCGCCTCCGCGAGCAGCCCTGCCTCCGCCGCCGCCTGCCCCCTCCTCACCCTTGCTCCCCTCAGGTTTGCGCTCCACCCAGGCAGCTCCGTCGGCGGAGGAAGCCCCTGGTTGCATCTGGAGGATCCCTTTCCCCTAATTTCCCGGTATTTGAAATCAGCGTGCACTTCGGGTGCACATCCCCTGGCCCCTTCGGTGCGTCCCAGCCCTCAGAGGACCAAAGCCCTGTCAATCCCTCTGTGTCTCTCTCGCTTCTCCCTTAGGCCAGGCTGAAATGAGCACAAGTGCTGTGGACTTGCGCTGTCCAAAGAGGCAACGCACTTCACGATCTTGTTGAAGAAATGGGTTAAAGAAATGGCAAAGATGCGCTGGCACCTGCCTGCTGGTGAAACTAGCTCAGAGCTTCCTCATCTCCCACATGCAGCCAGCCTGCTACAGACACATTTCTGAGCCTCTCGTTAGGAACATCTTCTGGTGTTCCCCATGTGTCAGCTTGCATTCAATACCAAAACTTCTTCTTCATAAAGCCATCCCACAGCTATAGGCATTTCCTTTCTCATGGTCCTCTAGGGGTCTTGTTTAGGCCAAGTGTCCCCTTCATATTGCTCATTTAAAGTTTGTTTATAGTCCTTCCTGTCTCCACATAGTCTTTCCTCCATCTGTTTACCCACTCATAGGTTTACCCATACTTTGGGGTTCACCATCTCTTCAGCAGACAGAGCTTATCTGCCTGGCAAGTTCACCTTGTGGAAAATACTCTCTTAATTCCTATGAAAGTGCTTGTTGCAGTGGCAGCACAGGTGTATTAGGACTACAGCCCTGCATAATTCAGTGGGGAAATGGTCCAGGTATAAAAGGAAGTTGAAGTACAGCTCAGGCTTTGAAGAACACAGGAGAATGACACAGATCCATCTTGTAGGTCATCTTGTCTGAATTACAAATACATGACACAATATCCTGTTTAGGTCTGCCTAACCTAAGAAACTGAGAAAATTTTACCTCCCGGAGAGGTTGACGGAACCAGACATAATTATGTGCTCCAACAAATTAAAGGAAACTGAAACTCACCAAAACACCATGCAACAAATCGCTATCAAAAGAAACTGATATTTAGCACTGAACCCAAGTGGTGCAATGGCAATTCCTTCACCAAGGACAAGACAACATCTGAGAAATTATGATGAGGGGACCTGCATCTCAACATCACCCACCACAAAGTCATTGGGAAGAATACCCCAGCCTTGAGTAGCTACCCCTATCTCTTCTTTCTAAATGCTTATTTTTGTTCTCGGAAACGTTGGGAGCATTGTGGTCTGTAGTCCAATTGGAGGAAGTGTTCCTGTAACTATTTCTCAACTTTTCTGGAAAAAAAAAAAAAGGAAAGACAAAATAGCCACCATCACCTATAAAATAACCATGAAAATAATCTCACATTATAGTGAACTGCACTGCACCCTCCTAAATCAGTTTTACATTGGTCTACAAAAACGATTCTTTCAGAAATAATTTTTGAAAGGTATGACTGGGGTTTTTTAAGGGTCTACATAGTTTTTAAAATCCAGTTACCCATGAGTTATTAAACAATTGATAAAGGAGAAGTTAGGATAATACCATTGGTGCTAGCAGATCATTTTTTATGCTTTCCTGTGAGAAGGAACTCAAGAAAGACTTCTGCTGTTTCCACCCTAGAGTTCAAATTTGTTCCTACTGAAGATGGAAAAGAATTATGTCAGCTCCTGCCACCTTAAGGTGCTCTTTTAGATTCTTGCAGAAGGAAACAGAAGGAGACTTCCAGAGAAGAGCTATGAGGATCTGCAGACACCATCTGTAAATGCTTTGTTATATATGAAAACAACGTTCTCGAGACAAACATGCTTCCTCCGGGATTGCTCTGCGTCATTAGCTATCTTCTCTACTGGCACCATCCTTAGTATTGCCATCATATGCTACAGCAGGGAACCATCACCCCGACCCTATGCCTAAGTGACACCAGCCTCCTAACTGGTGTCTTATATGTGCCAGTCTCTTGACATTGAATAGCCAAGCCCATCTGTTTCATCTTCATCCACAACAATTTCATCCTCACAAAATTTCAAATGCAATTACAAGCACCCAGGTACTTGTATCCAAGTGCCAGGATATCAAGTCACCCCATGTAAAACATGAACCTTCCTACTAAACCAGCATCAGTTCCTAGGGTACCCTGGGGGTGCATAAATGACATCTGTACTGAAAACTTAGGTTGCCTCATTGATTTCTACTACAAATGCAGCAACCAGAATAGCCCATCAAACTCTCTGGAAAACTTACATCAGCATCAACTTTCTAGACACCAAGGTCAACATAAAAAATAGCAACTGTCAAAATACCATATGCAGAAAATCCACAGACCAACGCACCTCCTTCCACAAACCATCGGCTATCCAAAACACACTAGAAAAACTGATATAGCCCACAGACATCACCTCATTTGCTCTCAGGAAAGCACTCATGATACACCCTCACAAAGCTACAGATGATGCTCATCCAAAAGTGACACTCCACTAGGATTGCATATTTGAAGAAGCCGCCTAAACCTTATCCAAACTTACTACAATACAGAGAGGAAATCCCCTACTGGATATCATATACCACAATATGCAAGAAATGCATACGGGAAAATGTTAACATGTTGTAGCTTATATTGGAAGAAAATCATACCTTGAAATTATTTTTCCTAGAAACACCCATCCTTCCCTTCAAATCACACTCATTATCATTAGCTCCATCACTGAAAGCAGATTTTGGCAGACCAATATATGCTGGCTAGAGCTAGATAGTTCAGGAAAATCATTTCCAAATATTGCCACAGCCCTCATGATAAACACCTGCTCCAGCAGAACCACCAAATATACAGATCCTACACGTGAGCATTCTGAAACATCATAGGCAGCACGCAATGCATTCACTGCTCTTACAGAACTCTGTGGGTGAAACCAAACATCCACCACAGGCTACCTAATTAGGAAAGAACAGTTACCAGTTGGAAAGTTATATTCCCAAAACAACTACTCCATCTCTAACCTTGCAGTCCTGACACTGCAAGAGCAAAGATGGGCCAGAGAACTAAGACGTGCAACTCTATCAGGTACCAGATTTCATATCAAATGAACTTGACAGAGACTTCTGGGTTTCCCTATTTTTCAAGCCTTGCTGATCTCTGATGGGAATTACTGTTTCCTCTGATCATTCCGCTTCTGTCACCACTTACACTCTTAATGGGGTCAGGATCACCCCAGCTCCCAAAATATAAAACACTTTTCTCCCAAATGTCCAACTGATTAAATAATCAAGTGGAATTCAAACCAATGAGCTACAATTACTTTTATATTTTCTCTACACTTTGGGGTCAAAGAGTAGTTCATCTGCATGAAAATTAATCTGCTTTATCTAGTATCTTGTTTACACAATTGTCTCTGTGGGCCTAATAAAAGTACTTTCTTCCAAAATATGTGTCATTCCTTGGGCTGTGTGAGGACTAATGACATACATAACAGTTCCCATAAACAAAGACCTGGCTCTGTAATATGAACTCTTGGCCCCTGAGCAGAACATAGCTCTTTCCTATTGTCTGCAGAATATTTGTGTTGCAGGAGATGATCACAAATATACTACCTGTTGCGATAAGACTGCATAGCTGCTAGGGGTTTTTTTCATCATTTTACTTTGAAGCAAAACAGGAAACTGTGTTTACATAAAAAGGCTGTGTTGAAAATAGTTCTCATTGCGAGGTTGATTCTCATTGCAAAGTTGAAAGTCTTGAAAAATCTGAAAATGTCAAAGTAAAACATTGGGGGGTGGGGGGGGGGGGAATTNATTGGGGGGTGGGGGGGGGGGAAATTCAGGCTTTTTAATTTTAGTTGTTCTCTTTCCAAACAGGGAGAATCAAAAAAAGTTCTTGTCCTGACCTACACTTCAGATAATACAGTGATTTTTCCCTCAAGAGACCTTATGCAGCTGAAATATTCCATTTTGGTAAAGCAGTTAAACAAATGTTATATTCTTACACCAGAAAGATTTTTTTTCCTGTGGACAGATGTTTGTAACTAAAGTTTCTGGTATTGCTGTTGTTTGGAATATTGTCAGTGAAATTATTTCATCAGCCAAAGGTTGTTTTTGACCTGACACAAATGTTTGAGTTGTATCAATTTTGAGCATGTTTTGGACAGTAAGGTTTCCAAAGAACAGCACAGACTTTTTAGGGGATGTAAAGACAATCCTGTACTGAAACTGATCTACTGAGTGTGAATAGGGATGTTTTGATGACAGTAGTGAAAATAGGCAGAAATTCCATATATGTTAGGAGGAAGTGAAATTCTACAACCTCCAAAATTGTCATGAAATGGACTTTACCTTATTTTTTCACCTTTTGACATGCTACGCAGTGGTTAATATAAGTAAATATGTAAGTGTAAAGAGAAGGATGGCAAAATATGACCAATAACAGTGAATGCTTTAGTGAAAACTTAGGCTTTTATTTAAAATACTATCCTAGTAAAGGCTGGGAAACAGCAATTAATACACTGGGAAATAATTACTATATTTTAAAACAGTGGAAAAATGCATTAAAATGTCATTTAGGTTTTCCAGCAAATTGCCATTCTACTTCTTTCTAGTCTAGTGGGTATGACAAAGGTCAAAACAATGAAACTGATTTTGAAATCTCAAGAGAAATAATTGGTATATTAAAGTCTTTAAAGTTTATGTAAAAACTCTTACATTAAGGTAATAGAAGTAACTTTTTTTTCCCCTGTTTTGGAAAAATTGCCTGAAATGGAATTGTAGGAATGTTCTTACATTGTTTTAGAGCTGAAGACAGCATCAGGGTATTGGGGAAAATACTGGGAGAACAGCTTATATGTCTCTAGGTTTGGTAAAACCAAAAGAAAAAACCAACAAACTAAAAAACCTACACTACTTGTTGGTAGTTAAAGTCCTCAGAGCCTGTTAAAAAGCTCAAAGAAATTGGTGAATATATTTTTCAGGACTTTGATATGTCTTGGACCAGGTTTCTCCAGTAGGAAGGCTTGAGGTCACCTTACATGGATTTGCACAATTTATTTCTGTATTGTACAACTTTCTCACATTAGGATTGCATCACCTCGAGGCCTCTTTTGCAGAAGAAAGACTTTCTGGATATTTCTTTAAGCCAGATATGCTGAAACATTTCTGAATAGAAAAGATTTCTTTACCATCACTTGACTGTCGTAGGACGTTTCTTTGTAGTGTCTGAGTTTCAAGTATCCTGGTCTGTGACCAAGTTACAGGTGACATGCAGAGCTGTGAAACTCCTGAAATGGAGTCAAAATTTAAATATTTCCATTTACATTGCAGCTGGGAACAGTGTAACTTTACCTTCTTATGGCTGTCTTCCAAGCTGCTACTGCACATCTACTGCTTTCAGCACTACCTAGAAATGGTGGAATTGCTCTGGTGCCAAGGAAAAACCTCTTGCTGCTAGTACTGATCAGATTGAGGATCTGATTGAGTTAAGGTACATGCAATTGAAAACAAATCATTTGTTGACAGCATCTGCGCCGCAGGACAGTTTTCTCACGCAGGGGGATAAGAGCAGTACTGAGTCAGAGCTCCATCCCCTCACACTGGCCTGTGTGGGTGGCAGCTGCTGTAGAATAGGAGTAGCCATGTCCAGCTGTGGAAAGCCATGTGGCTAGCCCGAGCTCTTTGGAAACCAGACTGCCATTGCCTGGAGCCTGTCCTTCACTGGGACCGTTTTGTTAATCAAGTGGAATCTGGAGCTCCAGTCACCACGCTGGAATTTCTGGATCTGAGACTCTTGAACTGGCTGGAAAAGTGGTTCAGGCAAAAAAAAAAAATAAAATAAAAAAAAAAAAAATACTCCTAACCCAAGACTATGCACTAGCACCTGCAGTTCTTCAGCCACAGTGACAGGGAGTAGAATAGTTTCATGCTCTTTCAATATCCAGACTCTTGCTGCCCAAGAAACCCATAGCCGTAAAATCAATAGTGAGTAAACCCAGCTAAGACAAGAGAATAACTTTCTGATTTCAGAAGTAGGACTGGCCAACAGTTTATGCCCAGGAAAGAAATGAAAGAACAGGGTAAGCATGTAATTAGATTTCCCAGTACACTCCAGCAGCTTGTGGCTCAGAGCTGCAGCTGCCCTAAGTCAGTCGTGGTATTTTTTTGTGTTTAAGTCTGTGCCTGAAGCTGCCTGAAGATTCTGATGGTGTGTGGACATGTGATGGAGCCTTGGTGGGAGCTGAGTCTTGGATGGGGCAGGGACAAGAAGATGTGACACAAAAGGAAAAGGCCTAATACAGCAGTGATCACAACAAAGAATATGAGTCAGAAGCTGTCAGACATGCCCAGCAGTGCTTGTGGCTCACAAGAGGAGACAGAGAGTACCAGATGATGTAGCAAAGATCCCTTAGAGAGGATATTGAACAAAGGAGACCTGGAAACATGAAGTACTGGATGAAGACCCATGGGAAAAGAGCAAGACAAAACAGTTGGCAGTCTACAAAATAGAGAAAGCTCCTTCTTAAAATTTAATGTCCCCAAATCATAGAAAGGCTTGGGTTGGAAGGGACCTTAAAGATCATCTAGTACTAAGTACAAAGTGATATCTGAAAGGAATTTGATTGAGATAAATTAACTGTCCACTTGATGTAGACAAATCTTCGTCTTACAAAAGGTTATGTCATTCCAGGCCATATGGGAGGACAAAAGAGAATCTCCTTTTGGAAGAGAAAAGGCAGTGCCTCTACCCTTCCCATTAAAGTTTTGACAGCACTCTTATCAAATCCTGTCAAATTTCCCAAACTAATTTATTCCCATTCATCTCATTGACGGCAGTCATGCCTGTAGGTGCTCTCTGGGCTTGGCACAGAAAGCCATGGAGGAGGAGATGCTGGGCTCTCCCACAGTCACTCCACAGGATGTGGGAGACTTGCCTTCACATTTCTTTTTTTCCAGTGGGATTCGAGCCCACAAATATTCCAGGATCCCTAAGAAGAAATCCTAACCACATATCTGTGTGCTGGCTGAAGGATGGGCTCTCCCAATTTGCACAGCAGTTTAGGGATTTTGAAGAGGAAGGAAATGGGAAAAAGAATAATATGGGAGAGGAAGGTGGTGTATAGGTGTTTTCCCATAGAAAGCAATGTTTGCCTTAGAGATAATATCTATCTATCTGGAACATCTGTCTTCATCTCTCACTTCCTCTTTTCTCCACATATTTCAGTGGTTAAAGCATGGGGCAAGAGCATCTGGTTTCAATTCTGCCTCCATGAAGGCACAGAAGCATGTCCCACGTCCCCAAAAAGTAGTACAATCATCTGTTCTTCTGACATGGGAGCAAATGCATTTGCGTAAGCCCACCTGTCAGAACTGTTCCACATTGCTTGGAGTAATTATAAGGAAAACAAATAGGGATTTTCCAACTTAGTAGGATGTTCCATGTAGAAAGAACATGGCATGAACTGGAGAAAGGTTTCATGTAAATTATGATGTGATGTTGAATGTATATCGTGAAAGCAGGGATGCAGGTCTGAGGGGTTTTGCACTCAGCACTGGTTTCACTCAAAGTTCCTGCTATGGAGAACAGACTGCAGGCCCAGCTCAGGACAGTGTCCCAATGCTTTGTTGAGGTCAACATGAAATCTGGTGTCACAGTGCCCAACATGCCAGCCCCAGTGCGCTGCAGATGATCAAAGCCTGCACAGTGGCTGAAGTAACCTGCTGAAACACACATTCACTAACTTTTTCCTCCTTTATCACCTCATTTGATCCTGCAGCTAGTACCACTGAACAGTTCAAACAAAGACTGTGGTAAAAGCTGCCCAGGAGCATTATAAAGCAGAGGCAGGGTTTACAGTCTGAGGGTACCTAACATAGCATGGCCACTGTAGCATAGTCAATAGCAAAGAAATGCACTTGTACTTGTTACCTTTTTTTGTATTGATCAGTTATCAGTACGGCTGTAGTGCTAAAACTTGTATAAACCCTTCAACAAATGCACCAGAAGTGCACAGATTTAGCAGTGGTTTCAGGAAATAGTCAGATAGAAAGCAGCAACTCCTTCAGCATCATTTGGCTTGGAACCTGAAAAAAAGTACAGTTTCTTCATTAATAACTGCTTGCAGGCGATTACACCCTAGTCTGCTTCATCATACAAAAGCACAATAAAAGAATGAACTGAAACAGGGAACAATGCTGTTTATTCTGCCATATTTTTGAAGATCTCAGTCCTAATTACATATCATAAAATACTTTGATGCCTCATATAAAAGCAAAGTGTGAAAATAATAGTTTGCTAGTTGAGAACTTCCTACTAATTATAGTTTGAAATGTTTGCATTTGCTTTATTTCCTCAAAGGCAATTACCAGCAAGCTGGTGAAATTGGGTGAGACTCCAAATACAGTGCTCTTGTTCCAGAAGAGGGGGATAAGGTTAAATCCCTGGTGAAAGCTCACAGTCTGTCCCAATCCAGTACCCACACTGAAGAAAAATTTCAAACAGAAAGCAGAACAAAGAAGTGCTACCAGAATATCAGAGGAGTGAAAAGCTTTCAGTCAAAGCTAAAGGGGTGTAATTACTTGCCACAAATATATTAGGGATATGAAAGTGGAAAAGGATCTTATTTAAAGGCCTACAGACAAACAAAGCAATATGAATTGTCAATGATTATTTAAGCAGGAAATTAGAAGAAGGCTCTCACAAAATCATAGAATACTTCAGGTTTGAAAAGACCATTAAGATCATGGAGTCCAACCATTAACCTAACATTGCCAATTCCACCACTAAGCCTTGTCCCTAAGCACCACATGTATCTCTCTTTTAATACCTACAGGAATGGTGACTGAAGCACTTTCCTGGGCAGCCTCTTCCAACACTTGACAATCCTTTTGTTGAAGAAATTTTTCCTAATATCTTGTCTAAATCTCTCCTCTTGAAATTTGAGGCCATTTCCTCTTGTCTTATCACTTCAAAGAAGAGGCTGACCCCCACGTCACTACACTCTCCTTTCAGGCAGTTGTAGAGAGTCATAAGGTCCCCCTAAGGCCCCTTTTTTCCAGGCTAAACCCCAGCTTCCTCAGCTGCTCCTCATAAGACTTGTGCTCCAGACCCTTCACCAGCTTCATAGCTCCTTTTTCACCCATTTAAGGAGTAATGTTCTGGAATAACCTATCTGTTAGAGTAAATGGAGCAAGGAGTTTCTCTGGAAACCTCACTAGATAAACTTTACTTTTTTGTGAAATGGGTTATTTAAGTGTTTTGTAAATCTTGCAATCTTGAAAGGTCTTTTCCAGTCCTCCTCCTGTGGTGACTTCTCCTTCTGGATATCAAGAACTTTCAAATATAAAGGAGAAGATGCTCCTCTGCTTGTGCAAGATGTGTGTATCTTCAAGCACAGAGGAATTAAGTGGTTTCTACCTTAGATCTATAAAATAAGGCTGTTTCTCATGCAGTTTTAAAATTATAACAGTGTAGTTTTATGGGACAAAGGCTCAACATCTAGGTATTGTTATCAACATGAATAGAGAGGTTTAGAGAATGAAACTGTAATACAAGATTTCAGTCTTAAATTCTGTGCAGCTTCCTTCTCTCAGAGACCAGTACCTATTCTGCCTGTAATTAGCGGAAAACTGAATCCCACAGAGAAAAGGGAAAGTTTCAAATTCTTGCAATAAAATAGATGACATTGGTAGAAAAATCCCCATGTTAACAATTTTGCAAATTGGGAAGCGAATCTGGAAAGGAGCACGGGGAGAATTCTGCTCCATACTAGTGCTCTGGCATTGCAGCCAACATGCACTGCAAGTCCTTGAACTGTTTATGCAGGTGATGGTTTTATCTCCCTCTTTTACAGAGAAATGCCTTTCCCTGGCAACAAGTCAATGGCTTTTACTTACTTTTCCTCCCCAGACATCTTTCGATTAAAAAAAAAAAGCAAACAAAACAAAGCAACAAACAACTCTTGGCCCAAGGTCCATTTCTAGCTGCAAGACTCATCATTAATTAAATGGCAGCTTTTCAAGCCCATCACCACACTTATAGACAGCAGAGTTCAAGAAGTTCATGAACTGGTTCCCCACAGTTATCTTGAACATGAACTCACTGTTTAGTCAATGGCTTAGAAAAACAAGGCTGGACAGCTGGTCTCTGTGCTACTTACCACAGTCTCAGGGCAGGGACAGAGGAAATTTAGAGAATATTTCCAAATACAGTCTGCCAGATTATTCAAATCTACAATGCATCAGCATAGATGTTAAGTATTATTTGCTCTGGAATTTAATGTACACTGTAATATGCTCCCTGTTTTATGGAGTGTGAAGGCTGACATTTGAAATTAGTGCTGTTTCATAGCCTGGTATCTGGTTGCTACATCTGGCTGTGTCATGTAGTCTGGGGAAGTGCTCTACCACAAGGACTTGAGCCGCAGAGGATGGTGAGACAGCTGAAGCTAGATATTCTTTTTTATGTTCATGAAGGTCAGTGTTTCAACACCAAGAAGAACTAAGACAAATAAACAGAAACAGGACTCACTGTAATTAATGGCTCCAGAACACAATAAATCCAAACAGCTTCTTATTTTCTATCCTTGGCTCGCTTCAGATTAATATGAAAATTTAGAGGGTAAAAAAGATCTTTCCTCTTAACTGTTGAATTGGAACTTTCTTACAGAACCACTTTCAAACTAAATATGCACACAGACAGAGCACTTCCCCCACCTAAGGTCTCTGTCTGTATGTATGCATGTCTGTGCCAGTATGTCATTTGAGAGGGTTCTTCCTTTCCCAGTGTTTCCTAATCCTAAGAAAACACCATGTCCTCACATTATAACTGTGTAAGAGCATTTCAAAAATGTTGCCACGTGGACTTAGATATCAAATACAATTTGTTCCTTCTCAGTTTTTCATATATTCTCTGGTAAGCCAAACCGATTTTCACTTTAAAGTCTTTAAATATTAAGCTTGAAGCAGAGATGGCTGCGAAGATTATTTTCAGCACAGATTGCCCGATGCACACACACTTCACTGTTGCTTTGTAATATGACAAGTTTTGCCTTATGAAAACTAAAGATTAATCCAGTGGGTTGATAAACATGATTTATTAGTACTATCCCCAGCCCCAAACATATGCACATACACACACACACACAGATATGAAAACTGCAGTCAGGACTCAGCAATCACTTTCATCATCCCGATGAATCTGAATCTTACATTATTGAATCATGGTCACATTAAAGTTCTTTGAGTACAACAGGTCTGATTCAAAACACACTAGAGTCAATGAAATATTTCCATTTAGAGCCAGAGACTGCCTCCTTCTCTTTTACACCCCACCTCCAGCACCCCAAGGCATCATCTCTCCTCCTCTTTGGCTTTGGCACCGGAGAAAGAAAGGACCAAAAGCAGGGAAGGGAAGGAGGGACAAAGGGAAATTCCTAAGAAGGGCTGTGTTTCTTATGCAAGCTTCATGTTCTGATGCCTTTTCAAATCAAGCCTGCAATCCTGCACATTATCTATTAAACATAGACTGCCTGATTTGAAAAAAAAGTCTGGTTAAACATCATTCCTTGAGGCTGGTTCTTTGGTAGTGTCTTCTCTACAACTGATTTTGAAGCATTTTATCTCATTGTATTATGGAAGTTCAGGCAGTATCGCTTTATGAGATGTGTTAAATCCACACACACACAAGTTTTGGGGTTTTTTGAATTTATTTTGAATAGCTGCACTCATGTGGATTGTCAGTGTGCCAGCCCTTGTTGCAAATAGCATGCTGTTCTTCTGTGCCCTGGGCCTCCTGGTTGGTCTGGGAAATGCAGAGTGCTAGGAGTTTCTGGCCTCCTTTGGGGTTAGGTATGATGGTCTCCGTTGTGCGTAAGCAAGTGGTTTCAATCCTTAATTGCAACGGGGAAGTGGTCAGACAACATACAGTCCTGGCAGGATAATGGCAAAATGTCTTGGAAGAAGACCAGAAAATAACAAATAACAAATACATTACATATGAAGTGAATATGCGTTTCTAACATAACCTGGAAAATGTGTAACACATAGGAAAGCAAAATGCAAATATGTTTTTGATGTTTTTTCTTTGAGACTGGAGCATTATCTCATGCTATTCCCTTATTCCTTTTTACAGAAATTAAAGAAGTGGTCTAAACATTTTCTTCTTACATCACAATTACACAAATCCAAACACTTATTGTGAAGAAATGGATGTGGGTTTTGACTATAATTATGAATTGGAAGTGAGCTGTCAGTCATCAGTTGTGAAGAACCAAATTACAGGATTTTGCCTTGTTCTATCTAAGAGAGAGATTGCTTCATCACAGATTAATACCTTGCACTGGACAGCTCACCTCTTCCAAAGAGACAGGAAATCTTTCACAATATCATTTTGTTAACTTAGTACATCCTTCTGGGGTATGTTTTACTTTGCTCACCTTACAGAGGATTAAACAGAGACATAAACTTAGCAGCTCTAAGTCTCTCTATAATTCAACATGACAGCTGGGAATTACTTCCAAGAATTGTGTTTCCAGTGCTTTCTTACAATCGCTTTAGTGATTCTCTCAAAAACATGCTAGCCAGGATAAAAATCCAGCTTATGCGCCCAATCTTGTCTGTGAAGCTGATTATCTGAATAAACACCAATTATCATGTACATCCCTGAAGGAAAAAAAAACAAAACAAAACAAAAAAAAAGCAACCAAAAAAAAAAAAACAACCAGCCCAACCAAAATCAAAACAAAACCAAAAACCAAACCCAAACAACAAATAAGGAACAGCCTCTCATCTGAGAGTTTCAGAGTGAGCTATTTGGCCTTCCAACTCTCACTGCTACTCTCAGACAAGGCTGCACATCACTTACATTCAGACATTTGTGTGCTTTACCTGGGTGTATTTACAGGTGTGGGTGCAGTCTCCCACCTGCTGACCTTACTTTGTACCCACGGTCTATTTACACTACAGACATTAAGGTGGCAGGACATTATGTATGTGAGGTGATACAGGCAATAACAGCACTGGAGAGGCTGGTGCCCATTTCTCAGCCTCACCCTCTGAAGTGATACACAGAAGCTTTGTCCTCTTCCCACTCCTCTTGCAACTGCTTTTCTGCTCCTTACAGAGTGAAGCTCATACACACACAGGAAAAATCATTCACCCATGAACAGCACCTGTGGTTTTAGGTCATAGACGTCTCTGTCTATGTAATAAATCTTCCCTCTTGTTCATTAAAGGTGGAAGCCTATCTCTGATTTTACATGAGAAATACAGAAATAAAAGTAACTCCTTCTTGGTCCCAGTCCAAAATAAAATATCACTCGGAAAATAACAATTTAAGACTCTTCTTGACAGTAGAAATTACTCCTTTATTGTTGTAGAATATGTGCACAAAAAAAGACATAAGGGTTGTAGCTTAATTTGGCAAGAAATGTGTTAGCTTACATCACCTGAGAGGCAGTGACAATAACTCTTACAGGGCACATCATGGTCTCATCTTAATTCATTTCTGTCTTCACAAATAGGAGAGTTGGCACCAGATGGTCATGGGACTGTGGAGTCATCTTGCTGTACCAGAAGAGGAGCATATAACCATTCCGCTTCTCCAGGACACGTTTTGCTCTAAATCCATCTTGATTCCAGGGGATGTGTGTGGATCTTTATAGCAAAAAGTGTTTATAGCACCCTGTGTTGCTGCCTTTTGCCTGCTCAGCTGTGACAATGTGGACAGCATATCTTGATATACCCAGCATTACTCCAGCTACTCCAAGAGAAGGTAAAACCTGAAAAGGAGCTTTCCTTTGTCAGTCTGGTGCTGACTAAAACATTCTCCCACCCTTCCCACAAGGCAACACCCCAAGACATTATAAAACCTGACATGTGTGTAAATGGCTCCTCCAGGGCTGGTTTGGGTCTATTTCCCAGTTTCTATATGCACCTGAAGTTTGTAGTTCACCTGAAGTTCACGGGCTTGCTTGAAACTCAGTCACCATCGTGTGGGGAGAAAGGAAATATCCATTTAATTAGGCCTTTTGTCTGCCAGTCCAAATACCTTTGCTGACATTGAAAAGGTTGCACTCAGAGGCTCTGTTCAGTCTGACCTGAGAACGGCAAGTGAATGGATTGTAACTGCAACTGTTGCTCTGTCTACATAATGGAAAAAAAGAGAGGAGAAGAGGGGGTTTATTACTTCAGTTATATTTCTGAATTAAAAATACTGTACTTCTAATACAGTATTTTTAATATTTAGAAATTATTCTTCTAGAAGAAAAAAAAAACAACCTCTATATATTGTGGGGGGAAAAAAGAGCAGTTCTACTGAGGAAACTGTTTCTGTTGTTTATAACTCTTCTTACTTAGGATTGACCAAGTATTGCACATAAAAATATCTTGGGGAAATGTCACTGCCATTTTTCAATATATTAGAATGGTTTCAGATGGCTAGAGAAAACTGCTGAGACATTTTCAACCCAAGATGACATTCAGAGCTCTGAAGCATAAGTGAAAAGTGCAAATTGTTCTGTGCAGTTTCCATTTGCTCTTTTCACTTGCTTGCAATACACCATTTTCAGTATTAGACCTCAATACCTGGGGAGTTAGTTATCACAAAACAAGCATAGCTCTCCATTCTGGTAAGAGTTTCCCAAAGGTCGAGTGTTGTTCACTCTAACACTGTGTTAAAATTTGAGTTTCAGGTACGGTTTTTAGAAGTTGCATTATAAAGTTTGTATGGGAGCATTATTGGTTGAATTTGGGGGGATAAGAGGTGGATTAAGCTTAAAATTAACCTGAAAGTAGTTCTGCAAGTTACAGTCCACACACTAAAAAAAACCCCCAAAGACCAACAAACAAGATAGAGTTGGCAATTAATTTCCTCTGATACATTTAAAATTAGCAGCATTTATCATAGAAATTAACTAGATCTGTTTTTTACTAGCATAGAATATATACCTGCCAATATGAAGAATATCCATCTGCCAAAATGAGGAAATATTAGTCTCCTGAACCCCAAATAGTAACCAAATTCAAAATGCTGAAAAGAAACCCAGAAGGAACCAAGTAAAGTTGGCAGCACTGCTGTTTTATTTCTGTAGTTCTTTGTAACTCAGTTTCCTGTTCTGTAATAAATTGCTTAACCTCTTACAAGATTAAGCTTATTTTCATCATTAACCTTGTCCAGTAAAAGTGAAAGCAAGCTGGCAGATGCAGGTTAGTCAGTTCCCACAGTAACAGGTAATCTGCTTACAGGCTGGATTTGCATAGTATCGATGAGCCTGCAGCCCAGCACGTCCCGCACTACAGCTGCAGGGGACAGATTAAAGACAGCTGACAGCAGGCAGGAAAAGTGGAGGAAAGTTCCCATTGTCCAACACAAGCCAGAAGGCAAGGAAGGGGTGGTGGGAAGACAGCTGATTACCTAAAATGCCCAAAGATAGCTTTTCTTCTAGATGTCACCCTGAGCTTACTGATTTCTAAGGCTGCAAGGAGAAATCAGCTTTGTCTACAGCACCACAAAGGTACAAAGAGTAATACTTGAAGTCAGGGCTGCAATTTTCTGGCTGTCAGTGTGAAGTCAGTGCCCAGTCAGGTACCTGCAGTGGGGGTCTGTGCATCACTAACACCTTTCTGTTTCTTGAATATGAAGTCATAGTTTGGCCATCTTAGGTAACAGCCTAAATCATACCTCTCGAGCTCATAAACTATGGTCACTGCTACACCAAAATAAGGCAGCTATTCCAAGAAATCTGAATATGAGCCAGACTCACCAACACCAGCTTTGTAATCCAATTTTAGGTATGTTGCAATGATTATCAAAGAATTCAAGAGAACAGAAGTGAGAGAGGTCAAGAGAGAAAAAGTAAACAGATTAATTGAGTTTCTTGCACAAAGCAGCATCCTTGTGACTTAATATCAAATTTGGAAATGCATTTGGGCTTATTTCCTCACCTAGGCAGATGCCAAAGGTGCTTCTGCCTACCTCTAGTCTCACTCAATGCTCTTTGTTATACCATTCAGCTCTAACTCCTTGTCAGTCAGTAGATCTTTCCTTCTCCAGCTTGAAATTGTTGATGTTGGATATGACAAGGGTAAGTTTAAAAAAAAAAAAGAAGTCAAAACCATTTCTTTTGGACATGGTTAATGAGGTATTATCAGATGGCAGTCAAGAAGTCATTTTGCACTACAGATGTTTCAGTATCTGGCTTTCAAGGGTTTTTCCCTGCAATTATGTTACACTGCCCACAAACGCAGTTTTTTCTTTAGTTCAAATGGCAGAAGCCCATGTACTGGATTGAAATGTTCCAGTCGTTCACATTCACATACACAATGATGCTGAGCACTGGGACCTCTATCCTTTCATTTTCTGTTTTTAAAAATCTATGAGAGAGGCACACAAATCTGTTAAGAGAACAAAAAAGATAGCAAAGGAAGTTAGGAAACGGGGTGGACATATATACACTATTGTATGTTCTGTATATATCAAAATCGTACACAAATTTCATCTCTAGAGTATTTTGTTATTGTTTATTTTCTGGCAAGCCTTATGTGGAGATATAAATATTTTGGGCAAGGCATCAAAAGACAGAGTGTTGTACAGAACTGGCCAAACTCTCTCTCTAGAGCCTCAAGCAATTCCAGACCAGCTCCTACAATAAAAATGTGTTGTGTGACCCCATGGAAATGGGCAGATATGTACCTCCACAATTTTTTCAGTCCTCTGGGCCTCAACTGTGCACCCAGCCTATTTCAGAGTGAGAGGGGAGATCCCTGGATATCTCCTAGATATAGTTTCTAGAGGTCCTTTACCTTTTCCTTTCCTTTCCTTTCCTTTCCTTTCCTTGAGTTGCCTTCCCTTCACTTTCCTTTCCTTTCCTTTCCTTTCCTTTCCTTTCCTTTCCTTTCCTTTCCTTTCCTTTCCTTTCCTTTCCTTTCCTTTCCTTTCCTTTCCTTTCCTTTCCTTTCCACCAGACTCTCATTCTTTTAATGTTTTCCTACTACATTTTGCTTAAAACCAAACAGAAAGGTGGGCTACAGTTTTAGCAATTTTCCTAAAGTGCAATTTTTGTCCCCAAAGGTAAGATCTCAGGAAAAGTGATTAATGGCAAAGGAGAATATGTATTGCCATGGCCAGAGGGATAGGGATAAAAGATGGAGCAGAGGAAGGAAGACAAGGTTTGAGAA
>VYZT01006621.1:0-11351 GCA_013400735.1 Pomatostomus ruficeps | reverse complement strand
ACAGTGATGACATTTGTTTTCCCAGATGAGAAGCTGTTGTCCTTTGAGAACATTTAGCATATTTATCTTTTAAGGGAGGAAAAAGAGTTCCCACTAGATAGACTGAAAATTTGACAAAGGTCTGAGAAATAGGATCTTCTCAGAAGATCTTTGTCTGTAGATGGGTAAAGTCATAATAGCTCTGTTTTTCTTGGTTTTCTTTACATGAGAAAAACTGAGTAAGAATGCCTTACTATGCATAATTGTAAGGATATTCATTTCTTGGAGTTCTTTTTACACTGCATCTCTGTCAATTGAAAGGTCAATTTAGTTATTTTTCCCTCCCTCACATCCTATACTGAGGGAAAAACCCAACACCAAAACATGTAGACAGGTCTTTCAGATTTCAATGAAAATAACAGCTGTTACCCATTAAAGCAGCTTCCACCCAGAGGGAGGATGACATGGCCACAGTGACTGAGATTTTCCTCCCAACAGGCAGAGCTTTGTCTCAGGCAGAGCCAGGCACTGCCTTGCTTAGCAGAACCAACTGCCGTGATTTCACTGCCGAGCATCCTCTGTTTGGGGCTGAAAGGACACCTTTGATCTGACTGCATCTACCGAGTTACCCTGTAGATGGTGGAGCATATTGACTGCAAAAATTGCTAGGCTCAGCATTTGTTTGTTTGTTTGCCGTGGCACATGCAGAAACTTTGGTTTCATATTGTTTGGGTCAGATGTAGGTTTTACATTCCCTTCTTATTGCCTGATCAGTGCACTGGGAAGACCACCAATCTTTTGAGTGGGCTCTACAACAATCTCTTATTTCCTAATTTATTTAAATTCAGGGTATGAAATCATTGCAACAAAACCACAAAAGCCATGGAGTTTGCAGACAAACTAAAGTCTCTTCTCCAGTGACTGAGATGCAATTATAGTATAATACTAAGCAAGCAAATATTGTTTAGCCAGGACTTAGTTTCTCCCCTAAACCAGTGAATGGCTAGGAAGACAGTCACTTCACACGTGTGCCTAATGACAGGCCAAGCACGGATGCAGTATGATAGTGATTAAAATTCAGCAGATAAGCTGGAAATAACTGTGGACTTCCATACTGACCTTAGTCCATCAACATATGTCCCACAGGCCAGATGTGAAGATCATGAAACACTGGAGGGCAGAGAAGCAGGCAATGGGCTCATCCATAGTATGGGATTGTGAGATAGATGGGACAACTGAGTGTGCATGGAGCCTGGGGTACTTTTGACAGCCCTAGCACCCCTCACACTAAGCCACCCATGCAGAAAATGGATTTGATAAGAAGATTTCAGCTAGAGGTTGGAAAGGACACCTACTGTGTTTCCCAATGACACTCAGTAAAAGAGTCTGTAGGTGGAGAGTAATGAATTGCATACAAGCCATAAGAGATGCAGAATTTTAATAACTAACTGGGAGTAGACCTCTCTGTTAAAAAAATGTAGCTCTAGTTGGAGGTGCGTGACATGCTTGAAACTGGGTTCAAGATGGTCATAACCAAAGTGTTGCTACATCAAGCAGTGGTGGCGGCAATAGACAACCCAGGGCCAGGCATGAGTAAGGACGTTTGTCTGTGTAAAAAGGCAGCAGCACCATTATTTTTTCCTCCAGCTGCTGGATTTCAGACAGCCTTCAGCAGTGTCCCACCCTGGCAGTGCACATTTGGGTCCTGGGGTGCACAGTGCTGTTACTTCTGTTCACAGGCAGGGCTTCTCCCAGCAGCACTAACATTTCAGTTCCTGAACAGCTTCCACTAATTGAGCTCTGCAAATTAAGTGTGCAGAATTAAGGGATAATGTTGTGGCTTTTTACATTGTCTGCAAGTATGCAGAGCTGCTGAGGATTACCAGTGCTTCTCAAGAGACCTGTTAACTGCTTTTTAATATTTCAACCTCTGACATGGGTGTTAATGTGGTGTTATAATTGGAAAAGCCTCTCTCCCTTACTCAGCAGTTTTGCTCCATGTGTGTGTTCCAAGACTTACTTGCTGACTTTATTGACACACATAATAAGTTTATTGCTTCTCCTCTTGCTCTATACTGTTATTGCCAAGTCCCAGGCATGCAATCTTCAGTCTTGATGGAAATACATAAGCTAGAAAAGCATAAAGTCTGACTTCTTCTATCCAGGCCTGGGGTTGCAAAGTTGTTAGCTAGCGAAATGAGAGGATGGGGGGGAATGCATCGTTTCAATACCAGAAAAAGTTGATCCAGCCCAGCAGTCTTGTCAATACTGGTTGTCAGAGTACTTTTTCTTGCTCCATCTCTGGCCATGGAGACCATTTGTTTCCCATCAGTATAATATCAGGCTATCCCCTAGTTATTTAATATTAGATTTGTCTGGTAGTTTATACTTTCCAGGTTTGTCCACAAAAGCCTGAACCAGAGTCCATAGAAACAGAATCACAGAATATCTCAAGTTAGAAGGCAGCCCTAAGGATCATTAAGCCCAACTCCTTGCTGGTAGTTAGGAATACCTAAAACCATATGACTCAGAGCATCATCCAGACACTCCTCGAACTCTGAGAGGCTCAGTGTTGTGACCACTTCCCTGGAGATCCTGTTCCAGGGACTGATCACCCTCTCAGTGAAGAGTTACTCCTTGCCCCACAGTTTGGCCATACTGATTTCTGCTGAAGCATGGGCAAACTGGGCATTTGGTTTTATCTTTAGGTTTAGGAGGAGCAGGGTTGCCTTGAATAAAAAGACTTATTAAGAAGGGACAGAATAGAAGAGTGGCTGTGAATAGTTAGGATCAGTGGGAGAAGTGGAGATTTCCTACCACCATACAGAGAATAGTAATTTGAAAAGGATGGGTTCAGTAAAAAGAAACTAATTTGATATAAAATGTTAGCACATCCCTAGACAAGTAACTTACTACTGAATCACATTTCCCTGCATTCATTAAGATCTTCTTTATTTTCTTCTTTTTATGCGTCTTTTTAGGATTTCCACAGATTGACTTCAACATCAGCTTAAGTCTTTCAGCAGAGGAAATTGAGTTTGGGGATTTGGAAGCTGATAGTAAGACTAAACCTAGGATCTGGCCAGTGTCATGACAGTGCAGCCACCCCAAGGCAAAGGACAGGTACAGAAGGGGCAGAGGAGGGGAAAGTCTTGCAAAGCCAAGTTTGTGGCTTGTTCTACTGCTTAGAAGAAACAAGCCATAAAATAATGACTTGTAGGAGGTTTCTTACCAGCAGAAGTTGCCACACAACCATGCCAGGTCAGATTTTAGTTATATCAGCTTCCTGAACTGACTTGCCATATGTTCACACTCAGAGGTACCAGCACTGGAAATTGGTAAGAAAGGACATTCAAGGGCAGGGGAAGGGGAGCTGGACCACATCATCTTCAGCTCACATGAGCTTCAGCTATTACACAACCACAGTGTAGGGGCTGTGGCTGTGGGAGAGGGCTTAGAGCAAGGCACACACCTGCATCACCATCTCCAAGCATTTCATCTGGCCATGAATCTAGTCTGATGAATGTCATACCTGAATAACCACTATCAGGGCAAGGTGTCATTTTTAAACAATTAATTTCATGCCACGCTTACCTACAGTGGTAAGAACCACAAATGACTCTCTAGGTTTCATTTCCTCTGTGTGGTGATGGATTTTCCATTCAAGCTCAGCACCTTTCTGTGCAGCCCAATCAAGCTAAAATCCCACAACAGAGATTGACATTGTGCGCTCCCTCAAGTTCAGCTTCCATTTATCCCAGCACTGATTTGCTGTATTGTCTCTAAACAGTGAGTGGGTGCTCAGGGTCACTTTGTCCATGCAAAAATGAGCCTCAGAACCCCACCACATGCGCACACCAGGGCTGCAGCCTGAGCCATCGTAGTACAGCCTCTGGTGTTAAAACATTGCCAACATCACCGAGCAGCCGGTGGGAGACAGCTGTATTACCTTTCCACTGTACACCTTTGACAAGGATAAAAGGAAATATCGGATGTCCTGTGGGAATGTGGGTGATCTCAGATGTGAAGGAGTGAAGTGTTAATCAGTCATTGCATTTTCTTAATGAGGAACCACATTAACTGTGTCATTTGGTATTATTGCTCGGAGGGTTGGGGAACTGTGCTACATTCATTCAGCTCTGAGCAAACATCCTGTGCAACTGCACACCTTGCCATAAGGAATAAATCTGCTGGAAAAATGCTGTGATTGATTAAGGGTGGTCTTGTTAACTAGAGACCTTCCCAAATGGCAACATCTGTTTCAACAAACCATGAGAAATAGCAGTACCAGCAAAAACAATAATACCAAACTCACAGCAGCAGGTGCTGACTTTGAAACAGTTGTCTTTTCATTTTTAGAATCTGTTACTACTTTAGCAATGTTCTGTAGGTATGCCAGGTGACTCAATTCTACTTTATTTATTTATTTATTTTTGGCAAACTGAAATAACATTACACTTTTGAATAAATCTGAATAAAACAAGAAAGATCCTGTAAGGAAAATGTATTTAATAGAACTTAAGAAAAAGTTGAAGGTCTGGTAGGTCTGGTAAGAGTTTTAAATAATATATTTTTGTTACAGGAGCTATTTTTATTTTAACCATTTTTCTTAGCACAGCAAAAATAAAAAGGACAAACAAATATTTTCTTGTTATTCCGGATGCATCTTTTGCCTGCTCCAGCATGAAATAGGATTATTTTAATCACTCAAAGATGCAAAGTTTTGGATCTTGATGCAGGTCCCAGGGTATCTGTCTACTCCTGGTTCCAAACTATTTTGCAGCAAAGGAGAAAAACACATTTCTGGCCTCCTTCTGCACCTGTGAAGATCTGGGATTTGCTGCAAAGCTAGGTAGCACAGAAATTAAATAATTTGGAGAAATCCTCTGCCAGGATGCTGCCTCAACATCTGCCCAAAGTCTGCTCTGGCACCGAGAGGAGGCTGCCACAGCCAGAGGGAGCATTTCCACCTACAAGGATAGGGCTGCGGGCAGCAGGCTCTGCCTGCAAGGAGGTCTGGCTACCATGTCTGCCTGAAGATTGAAGGTGGTAGCTTGCTGCCCGGAGAAAAAGGCTGGGAAAAGCTGATGATTTTGGGAGCACTAGCTCTCTGTCAAGTGAAGAACACCACTAACTGCCCTGCCAGCTGCAGCCCATTGCTGGGTGGGGACTGTAGTGAGGGAAAGGATGATACTGAGGAAGAGCATTTTCTCACTTCCCAGTACTGTGTTTCCAGTTAAGGGAAGTCACCGTTAAGTAGCTTGATGTTTCGTGTCTCTGGAAGTATCCTGGGGGCCCAGGAATTCCTTACCCTCTCCCCTTCCAGAAGGCAAGGATGCCCACACACACTTGGGCATGGTCACTCAGGGAAATCAGGTCCCTCTGGGACTTTGTCATAAGGTTTTGCTCCCCTTTCTCCCCCTGGCTCCAGGCAGAAATCCCTGAGTACCTGCAACCATTATATACTGGGTTTGTGGTTTCGTGGTTTTTTCCCCAAAATCATGGTCCCATTCTTTTCAGGGGGCCCTGCTGTGGTCTCTCAATGGCTTCACACTGATGCTGATGAAAGCAGCTGATGAAAGCAACAGATATGCCAGCTGCCTGACTCACTCTGTGGGTGAGATGTGCCTACCAGAAAGGGACTGGCCTATCCTGCTTTGTCTTGGGCACACCACAGGCAGGGAATGGGGCATGGTGACACAGTTTCAGCCAGGCAGGGTTGAACCTGTGTCCTCTCAACACAGAGACATACAGGAGGTTTGTTGGCTCCCCTGTTCCTTTACCTGCCACTGAGTATAACCTAAGAAGTGGGAAACTGAAGCTGAGCATTAATCCTTGGGTAGAAGCCTGGGTGTCCAGGAGCCTGGACTGAGTTTTGTTTCTCAGCAGTTAGTTAGCTGCATCTATGAAATGATGCTCTGAACAAGGAGAAGTCATACTCTCTATTTTTAGATATTTAACTTGGCATGCTCCCAACTGGTCTTAAGCTAAATAATGAAGACGTTTTCAAATAGGGATGTTGTGCACTCACTGGGAAAATTCATTAAGGGAAAAACAGTCTCTTTAAAAGTGCCATAATACAATACTGCACTGCAATGATGCAGGAAATGCTTCCATTTACTGTCTTACCAAACAAGCAGAAAGAGAAGCATAAGGAGGCTAAGCCAGTCTATTTGTTATCTTGCACACTGTTTGGAAAAATAAAAAAACCCCTGGGTCTGGGTATGTGTAATCTTGGAAGCTCTGAGCCTCAGGCACAGAGAAGAAATAGATACATATTGATAAATTACAAAGTGGGACAAATTCGGGTGTCATTTTTACTTTCTCTCGCTGTTTGGAAGATTAGCTGGCTAAGCAAAACACCTCTGTATCCCTGGGTAACAAAGCAAGATTTGGCTGTTCTTCAGGGTTGTGGATGTTCACTGGATTTTACTGACACATTCTTATGCGCTTTAGGGGGAAATTGTCTTAGTGTGGGATGGGTGAAAAGGGTTAAGAAGCCACTGCTCTTGTGTGTGATAGTTTTTTCTTTATTTCATTTTCGCTGTACAGCAAAATAGTTGTTTTGCTTTCGCTTGTTAATGAACTGAGCATTGCCATCTTGTGGGCATTTTTTGGAAGTGAAATTGTTCTTGAAAGTCTGCAAAGGGCAGGAATAAAAGTTATCCACGAAGATCTTGCCAACGGATTGCTTTCCACCTCCATTATGACGCCTCTGTTTACACCTGTAGACTTGGCTGTATAAACCTAAAAATGCAATGAGTAAATGTATATTAAAAGTGTAATATAATTTTAAAAGCTGGTCTGTATCTCTTCCTACATGGGTTTTTAGAGTTTTGTGAATGGAGATTTAACAGTATCATGTGAACTTTGCAATCAGGAGCCTCAGTATTTCTCTGCACATTTCTGAGACCACTTTAATAGACCATGAGTTCAAAATCCAGTAATTGTATTTAAAGTTTATTAACTCATGGACTCATGTTGGAGGGGTGATTCTGTGAAGATATCCTAGATCCAAACCTATCAGCTTTTTCTGACAGGTATTAATTGAAGGGCTGTTCTTTGAATTCTCTTTTAGGCAACAGCTGTGAGACAGCATCATTTGAAACACTCCAAGGTAAAACCAGGAGCCTGAGATGTTTCAGTCTCTAGACTGCTTGGCATGGTTCTCCAGCACAGAGGGAGATGCTAATACAGCCTCCCTTTCTGAAAATCATTGAGTAAAGAATAAATTTAAAGCCAGAATTTCTCCTGTTGTCTAATGAACTACTTTTTACACAGGCAGATAGTGATGGTACAAGGGAGAACCATCTTAAAAGAAGGGAGAAGTGATTTGGATTAGCTATTAGGAAAAAATTTTTTACCCAGAGGGTGGTGAGGCACTGTCACAGGTTGCCCAGAGAAGTTGTGGATGCCCCATCTCTGGAAGAGTTCCAAGCAAGGCTGGATGGGACCCTGAACAACCTGGTCTAGTGAAAGGAGTCCCTGCCCATGGCAGTGGGGTTGGAACCAGGTGATCTTTAAGGTGCCCTCCCACCCAAACCATTCTGTGATTCCATGAGTTTAGAGAAACACTCTAGGGAGAATTGTCAGTGTAAGAGGCTCAAGGCATGCCTACACAGTGCTGCTAGAGAAGTCAAAATACATTGCAGAGTGCCAAGAAAATGAACCATACACACTCATTAGAGTTTCTTTTCTCCAAGAGGCGTTGACAATGCCAGTACATCTACAGCAATGTAGGCAAAAGTATGGTAAGAATGGGTATTGGTGAGAACACACTTCTGCATATCATAATTTAAAAAATAAAAGGATAATTCAGTTACATACAACAGAGATCACTGAGAGCAATTCAAAATGGGGAGACAAAGCCATCTCCAACTGGTGCTTCAGGTGATGTCTAGACCACAACAAGGCACCAAAGCCATTGGCTCAAAAACCTGGTCATTGCCAACAGCCTGGAATAACAATGATGTCCAAGACAACAACATTTCTTGCCTCCTACCAGGAATGAACTGTGTGTCACTTGATGGTGAGGGACTTTTTCTCTGACTAAGTGCCTGAGGTAAAATCTTCAGGGACCAAAGTCCCCCTTACAATCCCTCAATCCAAGAACAGTGCCCTCACACTAGTCTTCTGCAGTTTTTTGGGCTATGCTTAGGCTTGGGGTGAATGCTACAGATCCCAAGCCAGCTCTATGGACCATCTCCAAAGAGAAGACCCTCAGATCAGAGCCAAAAGATGGAAAGCTGGAGGGAGCTTCCCATGTCCACCAAGCAATCCTAATCCCAAAGCCTTTGGAGAAAGAGAAGATGGATGTGGCTGCTTGGTTGAGGTATATGCATATTTAATTTTTTTAAGTATATAGATATGTGTGTCTGTATGTATGCATACATATATATATATGTATGTATATATATATATATATATATACACACATAAGTATATATATATATTTTGCAAGCAAATCAGCTCTGAAGAAATTGATGCAGGGCTGTGTCAGTACCAGAGGCCCTAGAGCAGAAACATGCAATGCACATGGGCTTTCACTGCAATGAGAATGCATGCAGCAGCCCACCACGTGGACATACACGGGACTGTCTACTTTGGGATGAGCTCGCTGAACAAGTTCTTGGAAGCAGCCTAAAAAAACCTCACTGACATGACCACAGGAGGGCTGCTTCTCTTCCACTGGCCCTCTAGTTCTTCCCACTGCCTCAGAAATCCCCCACGATCGGTGAAAACAATTTGCAGGACGCACATGTAACATGTACATGGAATACAAGTATCATTGGTTATACATCCATCAGTCAGTCCCAGTTCTTTTGAAAGCCTTATTTCTTCATCTGTAAAACAGGCTTAATAATAACATGGTTTGAGTTTTGTTTGTTTTGTTTTCTGCAAAGAACATGGAAAGCCACAGCTCAGAAGTCCTTCATGTAAAAGATAAAAGCTATTAACAGTGTCTTCATGGCTCTGGTCAATAAAGTGGAAATAAATTGTTTAGCTAGAAAGGATTATGAATAGTTTTATTAACATTTGCAAAGTACTTTGAGGCTGTAACATGGACAGTGAAAACAAATATTGTATAAACATGCTGTTATTAAATGACCGCTCGTCTCTGGGAAATGGCATGGGAGCGGTTTTTCCATATTTGTCGTGACTCAGTAATTCCAGGTAAAACGCACGTGTGTCACAAGTTAAAAAAAGAGAGAACTCATAACTGTCAGTTCTGTCAACACATCTGAGGAGTCAAAAGCCAGGCCATGTTTTTCCTGGCTTGCTGATTAACACCATTAGTGGTGACGTTAAAGGGGAAATGCTCCTTGCCGTTGCTTTCCATCCTATCCCACAGGATTTCACCTGAGGACGTGAGTATTCTGCCTGTAGGTGAAGGGCTGAGACACTGTCAGTCATTGCTTATTTAACAGTGCTGCTGGCAGACAATGAATCCAAAAGCCTTCAGCTATCCCTCCCTGTTCAGGTCTAGCTCAACAGACTTTCTACATGTAGAACTGTCAAACATTTTTTTTGATTAATAAAGGCAGCAATGACTAAATTCACATCAAGAATTCTTACCCATAAGAAACACTGTTTTCACACAGTCAGTCTGAGGAACACAACTTGACCTACTGAATTATGCAATTTTTTTTGTCAAAATGCTGAAAATTATTCGCCCTCTCCCTGCCCTAACAACTCATCGAAATATCGCTTCTTTTTCAGTGCAGCTTCTAACCAGTGATATTTAACACGGGTAATTATGTCTCTTCAAATGCAAAGCAGTTGAGTTTTGTAAAGCATGATGCATGAAGCAGTTTTAGCAGCTGTTTTCCAGAGCCTGAACTTCTGAGCTAGACTGATACACTGCGATCCTGATGCAGGACTTCTGGTGGTTTCATGAAAAGCATCGGGAGGCGAAAACATTGTTGTATCGTATTTCCACTGTGTTTGGATCTTGGCCCATGTGAGCTCCAACACCCCCAGAAGCAAGCTGAAGCTGGCCTTGTGGCCATCGACACTGCTCTGAATATGGCTTATGGAAAAGTTCCATTTAGTTTCACACTTGCAATAACATTGTGCCTTGTATGTTGTTTTTGTGTTAGCTGAAAAGCATATGTTTTGACTTTTCCCATCAACGTAGGAGCAATGGCTTGTATTTTAAGTCATGGGACAAAAAAGAAATAACAAAGCCAAGGCTTTCTTTCCAAGCTGCTGCACCTACGCAACATTTTTACAAGCTTTTTTGCTAATTTGCATAATTGCTTTTTGCTATTTTTTTTACTCACTTCTGCTAATTATCATGACTCAATTTTTGCACAGAATTAACAACTTGTAAGGACATTTTCATAGCACAGAAGCAAATTTTCTCTATGAGGGTATTTAATTATTCAATTCTAGCCAAAAAGTGCTGACATGCATAAAATTCATCAAACATATTACCCTCTTCACTGGTCCATAGAAAATCTAATAAAATCAAGAGGCACAGAAAACTTTTTGCAAGGTGTTCTGACACTGGAAGACTGGATTTCATAATTCATATGGATTTATTAAAGCTAGGTGATTGCCTATGAATTGGTTACAACTAACTCATGTCTGATTTTACATTAGCAGCCAACAGCCATCACTCTTCAGACCTTTTCAGCTGGTGCACAGGAAGCAGAAATTTGCTTTGATGAGAACAGCTGTGGAGCAAAAACCTAGTAAAGGTATACCAAACTACTAAAGGTAAAGCAAACTAGCAAAGGTATAAATGCCATCTTGTTACATGCTAGACTTCAGATACTGTCCATCCAATAAGTATTAAAAATACCAAAAATGTACCCTTTTTTCTAATACCAACATCACAGTTTTTGAAAAATAATCACTTTAAAATTGAATAGGTGTAGATTTTGCTAGCAGACCCATCAGCTACTCATCTCTCATTACACCGAGTTCTCCTATGATTGTAAAAGCAAGCTCATCCATGATGCTGAAACATAAATAAGTCTTGTCAAAATGATAACAAAACTCACAAGATGACTAATAGATCTAATTCTGGAAGTATACTTATTTGACAGTCAATCAAATGGTTGATGTGAATGGAAGGACTTTTAAGCATGAACTAACTAGCATGATTCTATTTCATTTAGTTAATGAGAACCACAATTAAAAAAAATTCCCCTAAGCCAGTGCTGGTGTATTGATACATGCTACAACCCAGCCTGCCTTTTTGAAACCACTTTGAGTGACAGCTTAACTTTCTGAATGTCTCCAGAGGTACTTTCCTCTTCTTGGTGACTGTAGAGAGAATTTTGAAACCTTGTTAGGAAAGAATACTTCATTAAGCAAGTCAAATTTAGGTTCCCTGCTAAGCTGGTGTCATGGTTTTGATCCTG
>VYZT01006620.1:0-10695 GCA_013400735.1 Pomatostomus ruficeps | reverse complement strand
AGAACCCTGCCACCCCAAAACGCCCTGAGGTGTCCCCAAAGAACCCTGCCACCCCAAAACGCTCCCAGCAGGGTCACCAAAGAACCCGGCCACCCCAAACCCTCTCAGCAGAGCCCACAGAGAACCCTGCCACCCCAAAACCTTCCCAAGGTGTCCCCAAAGAACTCTGCCACCCCCAAAACCCTCCTGAGGTGTTCCCAAAGAACTCTGCCACCCCAAAACCACCCCCCCAGGTGTCCCCAAAGAACTCTGCCACCCCAAAACCCTCCCGAGGTGTCCCCAAAGAACTCTGCCACCCCAAAACCACCCCCCCAGGTGTCCCCAAAGAACTCTGCCACCCCAAAACCCTCCTGAGGTGTCCCCAGCTCCCTCCCTGCAGTGAATCCAGGGACACGCAGCCTCATCCCTCAGCGGTGGCTCCGGCTGGGAGAATGTGGAAATAAATCAAGTGCTGCTGGGCCTGCCCGCCCAGAACGGGGTTTGTGCAGCAGCCTGGAGAGGCAGAGATGTTTCCTGAGCTGACAGGGCTGCAATTACTCAACTGCTTTGAATAATTGAGTGGACACACTCACCCCGCTCCTGCCAGGGGAGCTGAGCCTGTGCTGCCCGCTGAGTGTTCTCACTGCGGAGAGGAGGGGAGGGAAACCATTTCCATCCTGTCTCGCTTAACAGAGCACTTTGGAGGTGCGTCAGGCAGTGGGTAAAGCTCTCCGGGAGCTCTGCCTGCGCTGCATTCCAGCACTAATGAATAAAGCACAGCTGCAGGGGTTGTAAATGCAGCTCGGTGAAACTAAACCGGGCTGGGATTGCAGGTGAGAGCCGGGCAGTTTAACAACTGCCTGATTTCCCAGGAGCCTGGAGTGCCAGGACACCGGGAAGGGCTTCCCACGGCCAGAGGGCAGGGCTGGATGGGATGTTGGGAAGGAATCCTGCCTTGCCAGGGGGTTGCACTGGATGATCTCTAGAACTCCCAGCCCTAAATACTCGGTGATTTTGAGATTCTGGGACGCTGTTTGCTTTTCTTCCGGATCTGAGANATCTCTAGAACTCCCAGCCCTAAAAACTCGGTGATTTTGGGATTTGCTTTTCCTCCGGATCCGAGGCAGAGGAGCTCTTCCCTCAGAGGTGTTTGCAGCACCTGCTTCCCTGTGATTTCACTGCTCCTTCCCACCGCCGGTGGAGCGAGCACTGAAATAAATTCCGGCGTTCCATCTGCAATCATTTCTCATATGGTCGCATTGATTTTTTGGATATTCACAAGCTGTTGCTCTGATTGAATTTTATGGCGAGATTATGACACGATTATGGAGAGAGCTGTGCTGGTGTTTATTATGCAGCCCCTAATAGAAACCCTCTTTTTAGCAAGCCACTGTCCCTTTCTCCAACACATTCTGCCGCTATTGTCTCCTCTCTGGTCACAATGGAAAACTCATGGGAAGTGGGGCTCCTCTATCGAACGTGGTAATTAAATTATCCTCATTTGTGGAGCTGTTCCTGGTGTGTATTTTTATTTAGCTTAATTATCCCCCTTGGCAGGGAGCCTGCTGGGAGTCCCAGCACTAATGTTCCTCCAAAGGGAATCCAGCACCGTCCTCCTCCCAGCCTGCATCTGCCTGTCCCTGCGTGCTGCCTCTGCTCTCTGTGCCTGCTTTTACTCGCTTTTTATTGCATTTATTCCTCGTTCTGTGCAGCCTTTTCTTCTCCCTTGAAATGATTTCAGTGATCTGTCGTCTCTCCTGATTGACGCGAGTTTGGAGTGGGGTCACGTGCGAAGCCACCAGCAGTGGGTGTCCCTGCTGCTCGGGAGGGGCTGGCATCCCCTGCACCTCCAGATTTGGGATTTGCTGCTTCTGTGTTTGGGATCTCAGAGCCAGGGAATCCCAGGAATCAGCAGCTCAGTCACCTGAGCAGCACCCCTGACTTGCAGGATACACAGAGACAGTTCTTCAAGGCTGGAGTTTCAAAGACTCAGGGAATATTTAAAATTGGACCATTAACCTGGCCCTGCCAAGCCCTCAGCTGTTTGGGTCATCTCGTGGGGGTTGGAATGAGGTGAACTTTAAGGTCCCTTCCCACCCGAACCATTCCGTGATTCCGTTATTCTGTATCAGGAAGGTGAGTGGATGGAAATAACCTCTTTTTCCAAAAATCCAACGAAGCTTTCCAGGGTTTGTTGAAGTGGCTGCTGAAGGGAACCTTGAAGATGCAAATCCTGCAAGGCTGCTACTGGAATGGTTTGGGTTGGAAGGGGCCTTAAAGCCCCTCCAGTGCCACCCCTGCCATGGCAGGGACACCTCCCACTGTCCCAGGTGCTCCCAGCCCCGTCCAGCCTGGCCTTGGGCGCTGCCAGGGATCCAGGGGCAGCCACAGCTTCTCTGGGCACCCTGTGCCAGGGCCTCCCCACCCTCCCAGCCAGGAATTCCTGCCCAATCTCCCATCCATCGCTGCCCTCTGGCAGTGGAAGCCATTCCCTGTGTCCTGTCCCTCCATCCCGGGTCCCCAGTCCCTCTCCAGCTCTCCTGGAGCCCCTTCAGACCCTTGCACAGGAGTTACCTCGTCCTTGGGGGTGAGAAGTGACCCCTTTGTGCCTTTTTGTCACCTGAGAGGTTGCCCAGAACACTGCAGGCTGGGGCATAGGAAATATCTGTATTTATAGCTCTCAGTTCTGTAACTCCGAATGTGTGTCAGGCAGCACAGAAAGCAGAAGCGTTTCCCCGAGCCTGGGCAGGGCTTTGTTTCCTCCCTGGGCGCAATAACCGGGTTTTTGCTTCATAGAAAACACCCAAACCGCCCTCATTACCAAATTTATCCAAATGCAGAACTAAAAGATCTGATAGGGGTTTTATTTTTTCCTTGGCCAGATCCTGTTATCTTTGGGCTGTGGTGTGCGTGCTGAGTACCACAGGGGGAACTTGTTCCTCCAGTGTGACAAATTCAGCCGAATTATCTGTTGGTACCATCTTCACAAGCAGTTGTCAGTTTTGTTATCTGAGTCAGATTATTGTTTATACACACATTTACCAAAATACTGCATTACCAGCCAAAAAGAACACAAACAACGATTATATATACATTTATATATATATATTTATGAAAAGCGAAGCTGGCACAGCTAAAAATACAGTTACTAAAATACCTAACGCAGCCCGAAGTAGAAAAAGCCAAAAATTTATAACAGAAATCTCTGAAATTCTGCCAGTTTGAGCCAGAGGTGCAAAGCTTAATAACAAGTGAGGGCAGGGTGAGCACAGCCTGCTCCCACCTTGGTGCTGCTCCAGGTTTGTAGCAGCTCCTGCTCTGAGCAACGAGTTTATTGAATTATGAACATCCAAATTCCTGTGTTTTACTTAGGGCAATGGATTTTACTATTATGGAAGAAAATGGAAGTGATAAGGCTTGGTTGATGAACATAATGATTTTAGAACACATTAATTAAGAAGAGAGCTCACAAGTGCCTATTTCGAGCAGATGGAAAATTCAGGAAATCATCAGAGAGGTAATTGTGGTGGTTATGGAGCCAGAAAAAAAGGGAAGGAGCTCCTGAAGGGAAGCTGAGGGGGAGAGGAGCTGACAGAAAAGTTGCCAGTCTCACCTCACTGCTCAGGGCACGAACCTGGCCGTGGGGAAGAGAGAGAGGAGGTGCAGAACAGGGGGAAAAATGTGAATAACAACAAAGAGCAAGGATTGTGCCCGGGGGAGAGGCTGATTCCTCATCCTGGGAAAGAGGGAGATGGCACCAGCTGCTGCCACAGGAGAGGTGGCACCGAGGGACACGGAGAGTGTGGAAATCGTGGATGAGGAGCCTCAGAGGTGGCAATGAAACCACAGAGCACCAACCACGCCGGGCTGGATGCAGGAAGGAGGGGAGAAGCAGCTGAGCCAGGTGTGAGAAACGCTGCGCGAACCAGCTGCAAAAAATGCAAAATGCAGTTTGGCACGGACACCATCACCTTCATCATCATCATCATCATCTTCAGAGACAGTGCAGGCAGTGCTGCAGGCACAGGAAAGGGGCCTGAAGAACAGAGTGCTTAAATTATGGTTCAGGAACGCCATGGAAATGAAACTTGGGAATGCCACTGGAAATGAAGATTCAGGAATATCATGTAAATGAAACTTCGGGAATGCCACTGGGAATTAAACTTCAGGAACGCCACTGGAAATCAAACTTGAGGAGCAGCACGGAGGCAGCCAGCAGCAGGATCAGTGGTAGCTGCTGTTTCCTGTCCCAGATGGAGGCTTTACCCCTCACTCTGCCCTGATCCCCTTTGCCATCTCACTGCTGAGGTTCCTCGCAGTGAATCCAGCAGAAATGCAGGAATTCTGGGAGCTGGGCCGGTCAGACTTCCATGGGAATGGGTGAGCAGGTGGAGGATCAGCACCACCCTGGCTGCAGGGAGGGTGGTGATCATCACAGCTTGGACTCAGGGACCTTGGAGGCTTTTCCAACTGGAATGATCCTGGAATTCCGAGGTTTCCTGTGGCCACGTGCCCCTCATGGCTCCAGGGATGCCCCAAAACGCTGCTGGAGCCGAGGTGCTCTGGGGAAAGGGCCACCTGCACTCCCTGATCCCTGATTTGTTTTCCTTCGGCTCCTCGGAGTCTCTCCAGTAACTCCCGCAGCAGAGCCCCAAACCCGTCTCTGCCTCCTGCACTGTGCAGACCTTAAATTGGAAATAAACTCGATAATGGAAGAGAGGAACCGAGGAAGACTGAATAATAAGACAAGATCAAGGCTTGGATACCACGGTGCTGCGAAGCCTCAAAGCACTGATAACAGATAAAATCAAATTATCGGAATCTGGGTGTATTTCACAATTAAAAATGATGGTTTTAATTAAAATAATTCCAGGGGAGAAAGGAAGTGAGGTATCATTAGCCACGTTTTATGCTCTTCCCATAACTTCCTATCAATCTGAGAGCTGCTGTTCCTAGAATGACGGAATCCTGGGATGGTTTGGATTGGAAAGGACCTTTAAAACTCATCCTGTTCCACCCCTGCCGTGGCCAGGGACACTTTTCCCTATCCCAGGCTGCTCCAAGCCCTGTCCAGCCTGGTTTAGCTCCCTTTGTCGGGTTTCTGTGAACCCATTATAGGATTTTTTATAATTCATCGTTCCCATTTTCCCGTTCCGCTCCTCTCAGTAACGCCACGGTCCCATCGCTCCCGGGACAGACACCGCGCTGCGGATCTGCAGGAAAAGGTGTTAAACATCTTAAAATCCCGCTGGAAACGCTGCTGGGTTTGTTCGGGTGCTGATCTGTGCATTTAATGGTGGCAGAGGACGGTCCCTCGGCGATGCCGAAGGTGACAGCCGGGGACCGCAGGATCGGGGCAGAGTTTTAACCCCGTGAGAGCGCAGCCCCGCTCCGCGCAGCGCCAGGGCACGCTGGGGTTAAGCAGCAGCGCGGCTCCCAGCCCCGCCGCCGGGGGAGGATGGGAGCAGATTGCCAAGGCGCAATTACGGTAAATGAAGGAAGCACAGCCCACACCTGTGCCTGGGACCCTGCGCTCCAATCCAGCCCTGATTGCATCTCCCGGGACTTCCCGGAGGTAAAGTGTCAATTAGTGTAATGACCCTGGACTTTGTCCACTCTGCTCCCCAGCTCCGAGCGCGGAATAATTTCGCGGACGCTGGGGGATCTCTTTGAGCGAACTCCTCACAACGCCAGCTGCTCACCCCCTCGTTCTTGCAGTGCTATTCCCAGCTCTCCGAGGCGGGATTGCCGAGCTGGAATACCAAATGCGGCCGGGGCTGCGGCCTCGCAGACAATGGGGCCAGACACCTGTACGGAGAGCTCGACTCCTCCTCTCCTTGGGGCAGGGAACGGGGAAGGGAGCAGACCTGGTCCCGCAGCCCCGGCCTGCAGTGCATTCCAGGAAAGGCTGGGACTCCCGGCAGGAGAGGTTCCCAGCTCCCCTAACAACTCAGGCTGATTACCACCAGGTAATTATCCCCATTTCACATGCAAATTCGAGGCACTCTGAAGATTTTGTCTCCAAATGCACTCGCTCGGGGCTGGAGGCAGCTTTAACTCCTGTGCAGTCGGTAAATCCTTCTCAAATCCATGGATGTGGGATTTTGGGACTGAGCAGGAATATCTGAGCAAAAGCTGAGCTTATCAGAGCCAGGAATCTCCATGGAGCCAAGGCAGGAAAACCAACTCGCATGAAATGGGGATCTCCCTGGGGTCAAGGAAAGAAAACCCAACCTCCATGGAGCAGGGTCAGATGGGATATTGGGATATTGGGCAGGAATTCCTCCCTGTGAGGGTGAGAGGCCCTGGCACAGGGTGCCCAGAGGAGCTGTGGCTGCCCCTGCATCCCTGGCAGTGCCCAAGGCCAGGCTGGATGGGATTTGGAGCAGCCTGGGACAGTGGAAGGTGTCCCTGCCCATCTCAGGGATGAGATGATTTTAATGTCCCAACCCAAACCATTCCAGGATTCCGATTTGAATGGCTCCAGCTGACATTGTTATTCCGCGGCATTCCCGTGCCTGATGTTGCTGATGAGCCACAAAGCTGTGGATAAATATAGGAGTGGAGTTTAGAGCAAAAAGAACTTTTTTTCTTTCCTTGCTCCAGGACTGGCATATTTGGAGCAAAAAGCAGCAGTGGTGACAGCACATTGTTCCTCCAACATCCAGAGCCCAGCTGTGTTTTCCACGGCTCTGTCCAGATTACGGCTAATTTGGAATCCGTCATTTGCACGGCTGAAACGGAGCTCTCCAATATTTGCAAAGATGCTGTGCAGCTTAATTAGCAACCAGCAATATTTTATCTTATGGGTCCACTTTCCAAAGAAAACCTTAAATGCTGGAGAGATGACACAAGGCTGTGACAGAAATAAACACGAGCAATGAGAGCGGCAGAAGGAGGCACGAAATGATTCAATATCTGGAGGATCTAACAATTGAAATATTTATCAATTCCTATTAATCCTTAATATGAGGATCTTAATGAAGTGGGGTTGCTTTGGGTTTGGAAATGCTTTCAGATCCTGGCGCTGCGGGTCTGTTAGAAACCTGAACCCCTGAAACCCCTCCTGAAGTGATTCCAGTTCCATCTCTGTAGGGTGTAAGTTTTGCAGTAATTCTTCCTTATTCCATCCCATCTCCAGCTCAGATGTGCATCCCTGGAACTCCCCTGGTTTTTTCTCCTTGGAGTCTTTGTCTCCCCATCTGTCCCTCTCCCATGTCAGCCCAGCTTAGCTTTAAACCCTCTCTGCTCCTCAAAAAAACTGCTTGGGGTTTTTTTTTCTTTTTTTTTTCCTTTTTTATTTTTGCTGCCAGGCTGCCAATCCCATCCCCTTGGAATTCAAATTCAGCCAGGAAGCTCCCAGATAAATCACACCAGGGCTGCTGGAGTTGCTGCCCTGAGTCCGAGCTGGGCTGTGGCAGCTCCCGGATTTCTCTGGAGCAGGGCAGGAGTAGGCTGGGATGCTGGCAGAGCTCAGGCGGGATGCTTGGGGAGAGGAGCAAGGAAATTCCAGTTATCAGAGTGTGCAGTGACAGGAAAAGAGGGAAAGGCTTCCTATTGATGGAGGGGAGGTTCAGATTGGATATTGGGAAGGAATTCTTCCCTCAGAGGGTGGGGAGGCCCTGGCACAGGTGCCCAGAGAACCTGGAGGCGTCCAAGGCCGGGCTGGACGGGGCTTGGAGCATCCTGGGATGGTGGGAGGTGTCCCTGCCATGGCAGGGGGTGGGATGGGATGAGCTTTAAATCCCTTCCCACCCAAACCATTCCAGGATTGGCTGATTCTGTGAAATTTGGGAGCTTCTCAGGACACTCTGCGTTTCAGGGTGGTCCCTGAGCTCTCTGCAGCAGGATGCAGCCAGCTGGGTGTGCGAGCAGCAGCAGCTCCAGCTCCTCAGCCCACGTTCCCTGCCGGCTCTATCAGCTCAGCTCGGGCCCAGCCCCACCAGCAGCCTCTCCCTGGCTGCCTGCCGAGCGGGGATATTTATAGGGTTTACTGGAAACTCTTGGCACATCGCTGGCCTTCGAAATGTGATTGTTTTGCAAAGAAGGAAATCAGCCGGAGCGTGGGGCTGGGGGCCAGCTTGGCCTGGGAGCAGAGGGAGCCCGAGGTCAGGACCCAGCTGCATTGTTCCTTTCATCTTCACAAGGAATTTGCCGCTCTCTGTGGGGTTTTGGGTTGGTTTTTTTAAGCGACTCTTAACGTGATGGACAAAGTGAGATCATTGTTAGGAACCCTGCCTTTTAGAAATGCCTGAGGTATTGGTGAAGTGCTCCCTGAGCCACTCCAACAAGGACCTGCTGGAGGAATCGGGTGGATCGGAATCTGGTCTTTTAGAACCACGTTTGGGGCACAGCGGATGGGTCCCAGCTTGGAATAATCAAGCTGGAAAGGGAGGAATGTGGATGGGGCAGAACCTCGGGATGCTGTGGAATGGGGGAGGTATTCTCCTCTTGGACAAGGCCCTTCTATTCTTCTCCGCTCTGTTTGCATAATTTGAGTTCATTTCCGTGGCGATTGTGGAGTTCAGCTGGCCTGGGGGTTGTGTTTGAAACCCTTCCTGAGAACGCTCTTGTAAAACAAAATATTGACATTCCCTTGGCTTCCCTGCAGCCACGGCCTCCGCCCGGGGCAGGTGTTCCAGGAGAGCCCTGGAAGAGCGAGGGATGAGCGTGGAGAGCTGGTGACCCCAGCTGGGACACGCTGGAAGCGTTGCCCTGGGAAATTCCTGTCCCAAGCTGTCTGGGAAAGTGTTTGTCCTGTGTCTGGGAAGCCTCTCTCGGTAATCAGTGAGGGACAGCTCAAGGACAGCCCAGAAATGCCCTTTTATTGGCAACACGATTCCCTTGGGAACCTGCAGGAGCTCACAGCGGATCTGCACCAGGGGCTGCCCCTGGAGCAGCAGTTTGGGAAGCTGAGCTGCTGTGCCAGGAGATTTCTGGGCAGGACAAGGCTCTGCCACCCTCGTTGCCATGTCAGCCTGGATTTCATTCCCTGCGGGCCCGTGGGCAGCTGGCAGGGTGTTCACACCTCTCCTCCCTCCCTGCCTGGTGCTGTGGGCACCAAGGGAAGCCCCAGCAGTAACTCCTGTGTTTTCCCATTCCAGTTTCTCCAGTGAGGAATACCAGCGGGCCGTGGAGCGCATCTCGGCGCTGGTGCAGCAGCACAGGGCCACGCTGGTGCCGGGCCAGCCCCAGCTGAACGTGTGTGACCGGGCTGTCATGGTGAGTGCCTGAGGCAGAGATACTCTGGGGAATCCTGGGATAAAAATACTTCACAAAAATACATTTTGTAAAGGTTTCAGAGATTGTCACTTCCTGCTGGGGAGGGATGGAGAAGAGATGCTCGGTTACCTGTTGGTGGCTCCCTTCTGTAGAGACAGGGCAGATCCTTCTTCTCCTTTCTGATTCCCTTCTGCAATTCTTAAAAGCCACAAAATCATGGAATCCTGCCATGGTTTGGGTGGGAATGGATCTTAAATCCCATCCAGCCATGGCAGGGACACCTCCCACTATCCCAGGTGCTCCCAGCCCCGTCCAGCCTGGCCTGGGGCACTTCCAGGGATCCAGGGGCAGCCACAGCTTCTCTGGGCACCTGTGCCAGGGGCTGCCCACCCTCCCAGCCAGGAATTCCTTCCCTATATCCCATCCATCGCTGCCCTCTGGCAGTGGGATCCATTCCCTGGGTCCTGTCCCTCCTTGGACACTTCCTCCAGCACTTCCTCACGCTTTGCTTATGTAAAAGTAAAGACAGTTCTTCTCCTCTCTCCCAAATATATCAAACACCCTTATCAAATAACTGGGTGACAGGAGGTAGTGTCAGTAAATTATATTTATCTCCCAGGATCCCCCAGAAACAGGTGTAGCCCCCAATCCACCCCAGCAATACAATCACCCCAAAAGATTGGCTGATCTTCATTTCTGGTCTCAGAAGGCAGCAGTTTGGTGCCTGGTGTTTCAGTGACCAGGGGGTTACCCTGTGAGGGGTGTGCACAGATGGGAAAATTCCCAACGCTTCCTGCTGGGATGGAAACGTTTCCCCCGGGATTGGGATCCCCCCAGCCCACTCTCTGCCTGCGATGGCCTTCAATTTGTGAGGCAGTTTTGGAAGAAATGCCTTTGCAGCGCAGGGCTCTGGCAGCTCCCAGGCCCTGGGGACAGTGCCTGGATCCAGAAGGCCCCAGAGGAGCAGGGAACAGAGTTCATTAAGGGAAAAGCTGAATAAGGAAAGCAAACAACACAAAAACAATGGGCCCTCAAATCTTTTTCCTATTTAACATCCAAAAATAAAGAGATGGGACGAAGCTAAGAGAGATCTTTGCCTTGTTCCCGAGGGGACACACTCCACGTTTTGGTCTGTGCTGGTGACGGACCAGAGGCAGCAGGTTCTGGCTGATTCAGGAGATTATTTCAGCACCAGGAGGATTTTGCCTGTCACTCTTTCATGTCCGCCCACAGACACCTTCCCTCAGCCTGCACAACCTCCCCCAGATTATCCAGGTTCTTTCCCAGGTTCTCAGTGTTTGACAGGGAAGCCAAACTGAAGTTTACAGCAGAAGACATGAAAGAGCAAACGGAATTGAAAATGTTTTGTTGTGTTTCAAACCATAAAGTCTGAAAACTTCAGGCATGGGGGGAATTGGAGGAGACAGAGCAAGACCAAAGATCCATCACTGAAAAAGAGGCGCTGTCCCACAGAGGACTCAAAGAGGGCAGGGT
>VYZT01006617.1:53232-106858 GCA_013400735.1 Pomatostomus ruficeps | reverse complement strand
GGCTTCTCCGTCCCGCTCCAGCGCCCCGCCGACTGCGGTGCCGACCGCTACTTCGACAGCTCCCGCCTGGCCTGCGCGCCCTGCGGGGCCCACCAGCGGCAGAGCGCCGGCGGTGAGCGATGGGGGAGGCGGCGCTGCCGGGGCCTCGGGGCAGGCGGGGCTCGGGCGCCTCCGCACTGAATCCGCCCCCAGCAGCGGGAGATGCACAGTCGGGGCACAGGCTGTCGCGGTAAAACAGCAGCGCTCGGGCAGGTCCGGAAAAGCCGCGAAAGGACCGGGATCACGCAAAGACCTAAAAGGCCTCGGCAGAGCTGTGATGTATCTGAGATACGGCTCAGAAGAATGACTGTATACCTTTATTAATAATGTTTCTTTCCTCAAGCATTATAGATGTTGGCATTTTTATCTTTGAAACTTCCCAAGACCCTGAATTTATGTTCTTGAACACTTCTGCAACTTGAAACTCCGTATCAAAATTGAATGTCTGAGATACCAAATGTGAGATCCTCAGGCCCGTGCTAGTCCGAGTCCTACGCGGGAACTTGTAGTAGATACAAGCTTGACAGTACTAAATTGAAAATACAGATAGTTGGTTGCTTTCTTTTGGGCATAAGGAGGTATCCAAGGGTCCATCTTTTACAAATATACAGTCCAACAGGAGTGGGAGTGCCCTGTCGTGTGTAGAGACACAAATTTGAGACTAAGACCCAACAGCATCTCTCTTCAGGCCTGGTACCTCAGTCAGAAGCAGTGATGTGCATGGCTGTGTTCCCAACTGCTGCATAAAAGCTGGTCACCTTTTCCACACCACCATGGTACCCTAATCCCATAGTTCACTTACTGAAAAAAAATCCACTATTTGTTTTCAGATCCCCTGATAATATGGGTGTCTAGATCCATAACTTCCCTTTGAGGCTGAATCTTCCTCTAAATCAAGGGCTTAAAGGAGAGAAAAATTCCAAGGGGAGGTCAAGGGTTTGTTTTTTCCTGCAGATATGACTGGAGCAGTGTAGGTAGCAGTGTAGGTAGGTGCCACTCAGTGCTGTCTGTATCTTGGTTGAATTCCACCTGTGATTACCCATGCACTCCCTGGCTAGCTCATCACTGTGGATTCTGCTTTCCAGTGACATGCCTAAAAATCTAGGTATTGTCACTGTGAAGGTCACAACTCAAACTTTTCATTGATCTAATCCAACTGGGCTTTTTCTTCTTTAGAATTAAGTATAAATGGTTGATCACTTTGACAAATGTTTCTGTACAGCTGACTTCATTAGAATATACTTTTAGGTTATAAAACTTTTCACAGAACTTGACGTTATTTTTACCTGCACCGTTCAATAAGCTTAAATGATAGAAACAGTTTATTAGTACATATAAACAATTTTGATTTGTAGTATGTGTTTAAAAGTATAGAGAGAAGTTCATGATAGCGAGCCTAGAAAAGTTTCTAAAAAAAAGTTGTTGAGCACTAGCGTAGTGTTTAATTTCAGACAAAATGTTCTGTTCATTCACTGAAAACTATTCAATATAAAGCTTGATCTCCATGCACAATTTTAAAAAGTCTTGAGTTTAAAACAGCTTTCCATACAACAGTAATATTTTGAAAAACCTTTGCATAGGAACACATTTTGGTTTTAGGACTGACTTCATATTGAAAAAATAAAACCTGTATACAAACATAAAATGCTGGTAGAAAGGAAAGGCTGTAGTAAGATTTAGATGGAGAGATTTTATCTATTACAGACCAACTGGTAAAGTTTGGTTTAATTAAAAAAACCCACAAAACACAAGCTCTGGGTTGCTGTTCCACCCTAGTAGAGCAGTCAGCCTTGTAACATTTTCTTAAAACATCTGTGTGTAAACTGTAACATGGGCATTTTTTAAAAAGGAAGATGATTTTCATGCACATCTCACTCAAATGTTTTTTGTGTCTATCTAATAATCAATCTTGATCTCTTGAGAACAATAGCAGTTCTTCGTATTCTGTTAACAACCAGTCAGTTTTCTGTAAATTAAAGGTGCATTTATTTTGTTTTCTTCAGGTAGTTCCTGTGTATGTGAGCCAGGATACAGGATGGTTTCTAGTAATGGTGGGTTCTCTGTTACTTGTGAAAAATGCCCAGAAAATATGGTAAGTAATGAACTTTTCAGGTTTGTCAAAATGATCTAATACTAAATATAATCAATGTGGTTTTTTAATTTGAAATTTTATCTTGATTGCAAGTTATTTTTCATTCATTTAAAATATTTTTGCATAGTAGTTTTTGCTTGGGAATTTTTAAGATCGTGCTTATAGGTGGTATTTTTTTCAATTTAGAATTATCTATTACTATTATTTTGCAGGCACTTTTTCACTACAAATTTGACCCCACAGACAAAATAAGAATTTTTATAAGTGTTTTAAGTTCCTTCCACTGCTTTTCTTCTCTGCTTTGTCCTTGTCCAGAGACCACAAGTCTGCACAATGTTAACCATGTTTTTCAGCTCATAGGTATCTTAAGTGATTATTTATATAAATACTATTATTACAATATTTAGGCTGTATCTTCATAGTCCTTGATTTCATCTTCTTACTTCAGAATGAGCTGCTCCTACCGTGTTACTTTAATTATAATTATCGTGTGGTCAGTTCTTTTAACCTTTCTTGACAAATTAAGTTATAATTTTGTGTCAGAATCACAGCATTGAGCCAGAGACACCAAGCTTACCCAGATTTTTCCCACTATAGTAAACAAAGAAATGTGTTTTTCCAGCAAATCACCTTTTGAGGTTGAAGCCTTCCTAAATACTTCCTTCCCTTCAATAACTATAGAAGAACTCTCAGGAGACCAGCTTAGTTGCCCGATTTAAGTGTTTAATGGCTAATGGGCTATGTAGGTAATTTCCCTCTTCTTTCCATCTTCTGGCTGTGTTAGACAAAGACTTTGGCACATATCATTTTGTGTTGTGAGGTTTTGCTATTTCTTTTTATTTCCTGCAATGGTGGCATTTGCCTTTGATCTCCTGCCAAGGCTTTTGCAAAGATAAAATGATGGTAGTGGAGAAGGGAGTAACATCAGTTGCACGTGAGGATGAGCAGTTATCTTCATTTTCCTCAGTGGTTTTTATTTGTAGTGCAGTTATTTCGTAGTATAAAGTAGGCGTGGATGTGAACTGTCTGGGTAAGTACAAAAATCCAAGCAATTCTATAAGCTGTATCACTTAGAACTCCTCCATTTCCATTACTTCTGTATATTTCTATGCGGTTGTCTATGTATCCATTATGATGTTCATTCAGTGTAGGACTTCTTATCTCTCTTTAAACATTCTACTTTTAATTTTCACTGAAAGGTGTAATCTAACAGGTTCAGAAGAGCTTAACATTTTTTTGTGTGTCTGCATAGAAATTACTTTTGCCAGATTGTTTAGCCTTTTCTTATCTTTAAAATTTTCATGAATGTTACCAATGTTTTGTCTGAACACATTTTCTGGTAACTGATGGCTGGATAAGGCATTCTTCACAGATTCTGGGTGATGTCTATATTTTTGAGAATTCTAATAGTTTTATGTTTTATTTTAGAGTGGAGTTACTCAAGATGGATGGAATTGTATTACTTGCCCCAAGGGCCTGACTTCAAAAGGAAATTGTAAATGCCCCAATAATGAAATACTAGGTAAAGAATATATGCCAAATATGAGATGATAGCACTTGTTTTAGATATTTGAGTTTACTAAGATGTGCTCTTCTGTTAAATAAGAAAGAAAACTTTACATATGTTTGCATATCTAATGTAAAAATTCAACATTCCTCTTGATCTTAATCATCATTTCTGAAAGACAATGGATAAATCTGTACCATTGCTCATTGCAATGAAACCTATTATGCAGACATTCCATAAATTAGTACTGGTGTATCACTTCCTTCAAGCTCCTTAGCAGTGGATGGAGTCATTAAAGTTGGAATAAAAACAATGTCAGTATAGACTATAAAAACATTACAATGTTTTGAGGTATAAAAAGCAGTAAAGGAATTACACCTACGTGAGTAGGTGGAGGAGAACAGCCTAAGCAAGCCCAGCAAATGGCTGTGCATTAGTGTCAGTGAATTCCATGCCTCCCTGAGACAGCTGTACCTGGGACTTTCTGAGATGTGTTTCCCTATGTCTGTGCTTCTTACTTGATGCTCTCTATGAGTTGAAGATGATTTTCAGTAGACAGAAAAGCAATGTTAAATTTAGTGTTTGTGTTAAATGGATTTTTGCTGATTTTGCATAATAAAAACCTAAGAGCAAAGTACAGTTTTCATCAGTGGTGTAAAACATAAAAGCTCTTGAGGCCTCTAGTTTTCCTAATTTTCAAAGAAATGGAATGCTTGTAATTCTCAGAATAAGTATTATAAATGTCCATTTTGGTTACAACAGAGTATATTGGAGAATCCTTGTTTTCCAGATCAATAATTTTAAATTTTCTTAGGAATCTGGAAAATGGTGAATACCAGTCTTCTACCTTAAACTTTATGACAGTTACAAAATACATTCCAGGCCTTTATGGTAAAATATTGAGAGCAAAGCTGATTCCATAATTTGACATGGAGGAAGAACATTAGTATTGTATTATTTTGATTCTCTTAGGTTTGGATTTTTTTTTTTAATAATTAGATTTGAAATCTCTCGCCAGATGTTATAGTTGGTGGAAGATGCAGGTTTGAAACTTGGAAATTGTGATATTTTCATGAATCATTCCAGATGAAATTTAATATTTTTTCCCAGTAATTTGCAAACTTGTTGCTTTGAATATTTGCAGTGAGGCCTTTGGTTGAAATTTGATTCAGAATAAATAACAGAGGAACAACCAAAGTAGACATGAAATGTTGCATTTCTCATTAAAACTAAACTGCATGTGCACAGCTATAAGCAGTGTACACATACATACATGAATGTGCATTTACAGTGGATGTTATTTGCAAGTTGTGCTCTTGATTTTTTCAAAATGAACTCTCTGAATATATTTTAGATCTGCACAGATACTTAATTTTTTCACACTTATCTTAACCTGTGTGACACTTTGCATCAGGCAATTTTATCACAGTTGCTTTTCTTTTCTGCTCAGTGGAAAGAAACATTGATGGCATTTTGCTTAATGAAGCATTGTGCATACATTGTAATGGAAGTGAGCAGTCGTTCTCTGCCTCCGATGCATCAGGAAGTAGGTGGGTGTTCTTTGCCTTTTGTGATGATAAACTTGAATGCCTCACGCTACATTTAAATGAAATATTCTTGAGGAACGGACTGTATCTTTGGGGTGACAGTTTTGAAGGCAGCAAATTGGAAATCCTCAACCCCATATCAAACCCACCATGTTTTGTGCTCATTGAAGTTCTTATATGACCAGCAGCTTGGGGTTTTTGTCTTGCATGACTAAAAAGCAGGCTTTGCTTTGGAAGCAGAACAGAATTCTTATTTTGATAATTAATTATTTGATTTATTTTCTACTTCATTGATAGTAGAAGCAAATCAATAATAGCTTTTGAATTTCAGTTTTGAAGTTGCTGACAGTGTTCCCAGGCATACTATGTTATCAGCTTTCTCTGAGTACTAAATCTCATGCTTAACTACATTTTAAGTGCATTCTTCATGCTTGTGATCCACAGGTGTGTAAGATGTGAAAAGACATTCATCCAAGTAAGCAAGTCTTGTAACTGCAACAGCCCAAACATTCTAGTAAGTAGAAGAATGGTTATTGTATTGAAGTTCAGAAACAGAAAAGTTATTTTGAAAAGTGTATCAATATCTATTTTTTTATTCTTTTATTTCTTTCAGACTGGAGGGTTGTGTTTCTTGGCTCGTGAAGGCTTACCCCCAAAGGGAGTTGCAACTGTTGGTTTTGTGCAGCTAGTAAGTGTATTTATTCTAAAACGCTTAAAAACCTTCTCCTTACTTGCTTTTAGTAAGTGTTTGAAATTTCCGTTCTTGGAACACAAAGGCGGTTGTCTGGTCACAGTGATTGCAAGGTCGTTTACATCAAGATAGAGTGTAGGTATGGACATCAAGCAAGCATTGTTCTAATGGAATAAGCTTTTAAAAATTCCTGCCCTCTTGGCAACTGAAAAAGGAAAGTGATTTACATGGCTTTAGCATCAAAACAATAGCATGTGGCCTTTTGTATTAATTGTGTTTATTTAAAGCATACTCTTATATCACAAAAAAAATCTGAAGAGCCCATGAGTCCCTCTGGACTTTTTTACTAAATAAAATTTGTATTTGTGTTAAACATTTTAGAGAAGATACAAGCATTGAGTTTACTGCTTGATCTTAGAGCTTATAGAAGAAAATGGACACCTATAAAGTTTCAGATTGTGTATGAAATTGCTGAACTCCTTGAATTGGCTAATGAATGAAAATAAGTTCTATTGTGAAGAATGAAGGGATTTTCTTTGTTTTATTTAATGAACTTTCCTTAGTTGTGAAATGTACTAAAAATTAGGACCATTTTCCAAGTAGTTCTGAATTCAGGAAATGGCATGTGGCTAAGAAATGTATTTTGTTCCTAAACAAATTCATGTTAAAAGCTACCACTTGAAAAAAACGTAAAAAGCACTCTTCAGTTTTTCTGATATCCAACATTGTTTTGCTCCCTGAAAATGCCATCTTCTAAGTAATATTTTATTGAAAATATGTCTTTGCAGTTGCTTACAGTATGTATGAATGCTATGTGTAGTTCAAATGTGAGTAGTTATAAAAAGGAGGTTGTGAAATAATTAATTTGGCAAATTTGGTCCTGAGTTAGATTTACCATCAAGTCAACATCTTACCCTTGAAATTGTTAGTACTTCCCTTGTGCAGTAAAGAAAACTTCTGTGTCACAGAATCCATATTCAAAGCTTAAATATTTAAAGCTCTTGTTCTGTATACTTTGTCCAATTTAGTGAAGTGAAAGAAATATTTGCATTATGGTTGTCTTTTGGAGTGACATTGTTAGACTGAGATATTTACAAAGGACAGAAAGCTCTTAGAAAAAAATGAGTAGCACCTTTTAGCTGACATAGTTTTCCAGACTGTTACATTATAGATGAGTTGTTATGAACAAAGAAAGTGAAAAAGTTCCTTATTTACAGGGTATAACACTGACATCAGCATGGTTTCTGGAAAACCTGCAGTCCTCAGCCCTTGCCTGTTGGGTGAGTTTCACTAATATTTGCAGTTAGTTTTTTTATACAGAATGGTACTCTATGAAAGCATGTCACTTTTTTTTTTTTGGAAGTTACCTTGATTATTTTTAAAGAATTTTATTTTGAGATGAGAATAGGAAAGAAATAATTATATATACAGAATGCTTAGAAATATTGAGGGCTCATCAATGTTAATGCAAGTCTACAGGATTGGAATTTTCACAAGATGAATAGTGTTAAAGAAAAGGTCCTTCAATATTCAGTAGTATGTGACCTACTAGCCATATATTTGGATATAAATGAGCATGTCCAATAAGGGATCACTCAGAAAATTAACTTCTTATAGATTCAGTATTTGCTGGCACCTGCTCTTTATCTCTTAGTTGATTTTCAGTTATTCATAAACACAGAACCACCCTTTTTAGCTTTGCTTTGCTTTATATATGCAAGTGTTATTTACCATTATGTTGCTCTGCGTAACAGTAACCATGGGTGAGAGAGCGGCTGTCGCACCAGAATCACAGACACTTGTGAGGGCCATGTGCCTCTGCCTCCCTTTCACCAACTCTCTTATCAAACATCCTCGCTTTCCTTCCATATTGCTCTCCTGAAGGTCAGATTTTAACTTCTTGGGTTCTGCTTTTTGTCCCTATCTGTCACAACCCAAAGGACTACCTGGCCTAGAAGTCTCTAAAGATCACAATATGGATTTGCAGGGTTCCATAATACACAAGGACATGGAGTCTTTATTTCCCACATTTCTTTATTAGCAATTACTACAAATTATTACTGGTAAAGTGAGTACAGTTATGATTAGTAAAGCCAATATATATGTGCTCCAGTGGTAGCAGCAGTCAACAGTAGAAGCAGGCATACATTTCAATATTACAAACTGCTACAAAATGATCACTAGGAACACAGCAAATGAGCTTATGATGCATTACCCGTATGTGTGTATATTATTCCAAATATCACCAGTACAGTACTCAAGAAACCACTCCCAGGAGTGGGGTCTCAAAATTGATGACAGATGAAGTTTCACTTCAAATATGATCGATGTTGCTGAATCCAGAGTCAGTCAGGCATCCCTAGCCAGAGTCTGATACCTTGCGTAGGAAAGCTCATAGAAAAGTTTGTGTAGGGGACCTTCTCTGCGTGTAGAGAGATTGAGAGAGAGAGACAACAGACAGATTGACTCCATTTTGGGTAAAAAGTAATTTTTATATCAGAGAGACATAAGGCAGTGTAGGACAGCACCACCTGGAGCAGCCAATAGATGACGATGTTTTGTATTCTCTAAGGCTAATTTTTGTTTTTTCCAGACTGTTTTTCTACTCTTTCATGTACAACAATCAGTAGCAGATGCCGATTCCTACTCTTTTGGAATGTTTTCCCTCTTCTAAACCCTAACCCTAACCCTCTTCTAGACTCTTTTTCATGTTTCCAGATGATAGGTTGCTGTTACAGTTCCTTGGATTTGTGCTTATTGATGGTATCTCAGGAGGTCTCTGAAGTTCAGGTACCCAGCTGCACTTGTCAAGGATGTTTCAGACTCCCAGGCCAGGTTCCCAGGCTGGCAGGTGTTCTCTCAGTCAGTATTTCAGCAGACTTCTGTTCAGAATTTTCCAAGATCACCTTTGTGGCTGCTACCATCACCATCTCATAAACACAGCTCTGAGATGTATTCTCCCACTGGTCCCATTCTTATAACTGACATCAGTTTATGCTGTTGTCTGCCTCACTCTGCTCAGCGATTCAGAGGTGTTGCCTGAATGTAATGAGCAACTGCTGGTCTGACCCACACAAATGGGGATGAGGAGGTGGCAAGTTAATGCCAGTGCAGTGACCACTGCACACAGATACCAGGTTGTGAACAAAGGTTGTCAGATTTCATGGTGAACCTCTGCCTATCACTTGGCACTGGTTTTTTTACCAAAATTGAACAAGGTACATAAAACTGAAGAGAAGATACTTATACTACATGCATCTGTTGTTGTCAGTCTGAGGTCTTTGATGGAGTCATCTTTGCCATACAGCCTAAGTGGTATTAAACATTTTGATTCTTACTTCTTTTTCTAAGTGCAGATTTTGACATTTCTGTCACTTCATACCATCCAGCTGATGCAACTAAAATAAACTGGAAAAGTGAGGGTATTGATTTCATGCTTCCATCTGCAGATTTATAAAAATGTTATACCTGAATATGTGGGAGAAAATACCAGGTGTTGACAAAATGAAATTACTTTCTAGTAAAAACAAGGGTTTAGGAGTGGCTTCTTAAAAATAACATTAATTTTATGACTGCCTCACCAAAAGGAGGACTAATTAAATACTTTTTTCTGTGTTCTTGTGTTTCTCCACTGCAGTTGTACTCTAATCTAACAGCATGCCAAGCTCTTGGAAATATGTGTGTGATGAATATGAACTCATTGAGTTCTTCAAGTACTGATGCCTGTGGTTTGTTTCAGTATATTTATATCAGTACAGCAAGGTTAGGCATCGTTCATTCGATACCCTACTGGTAAGTTGCCTTTTCCATGATTTTTGGTCTTTAGTAGCTTTGTATGGAAATTATTATTCTAAATGTTCTTTGATGAAAAGTATTGTGTTTCTTTAGAGAAAACATTGTAATTCTTTTCAGGAGGCATAATCTTCCATGGCTGTATTATGGTGACCAACCAGGATTAGCATCCCAAGTGCTTGAGAAAAATCATTTTCCTACAACCTTCAGTTTTAAGGGAACAGATAAGGTAGGTGTTAGGTAGTAGACATAGGGAAGCATACCTTAGGAAGAGGACATAATCACATAAAAGAGGATATAATCACATAAAAGGGTTTAGATTTATTGTAGATGCGACTCTACTAAAGATAAATTTTAGGCAGTTAGTGTAACAAAACTCAGTGTGAGATATTGCAGAAGATGAAGGTGATATTTATGTAAAATAATGTCTAGTCACATCCTTTGCTTACACCGTCATACCCACATTGTCGTAAGGCCAAGATGTACTTGCCTGAGTGGTCTGACCAAGAGCACAAGGAACAAAGGATGCCAGCTTTTAAGTGTTCATTGTGTCCCCAGGGATCTGGATTGGCAGTGGTAAACTAGTAATTAGAAAAAACCTTTTAGACACCTTAGGAGTTAATAGTTATTTTGACACTGTCTTTTGCTTCAGAGTCTTGTTTACTTCTGTCTTTGTAAATCTGAGGCGAAGTTGATCTTTGCCTTTTTTCCGTGTTTGAAATATGTACATCCTTTTGTTGGATTTTGTGGTGAACTAACGTGAAAAAGAGGGGTAAATGTGCTGTATCTTTACTGCCACCCTCCTGGTGTGCCAAAGTGCAGGGTCTTTTGCTGACAAGTTGTCTGAGCCAGGTTTTATCACAACCCATTTATCAGCTCTGTCGCTGGGAACAGTTCCTCATCACTGTTATGTGCTGTTTAACCCTTTCTGTTGCTTACACACACATTTCTCTCCCTACTTGATTTATACCAATGTAATATTTCTGTTAAAACCTCTACAAGCTGATTGTATCAGAGATGGATTCAGTGTATTACTCCAGCCTTTTCCTCTTACTGCAGTGGATTAGGGGAAAAAAAAAGAGGTGAAAAAAAATTTTAATGTTAACAAAAGCAGATATCCATCCCTGGGAGGTATGGACTGCTTAAGTAGCTTGTTAACTGGCACAGTTTTATGAAGAAATCAGATAGTAAATCAAACGGTAAAGTGATTTATTTCTCCAAATTCATTGTAAAAAATAGAATAACCGGAATAGGTTATTCAAATTCCACTAATCACAGAAAATAGTACTAGCGATAACCTGTTTGTCAATTGCACTGCCAAATTTATCTAGTTTTCTTATTGACTCTAAAATAATAGCCTTTTTTAGCCATATTCTACAAGGCTGTGTTTTAAATTAAAAAATGTTGCAATGCTGCAGTTGCTTTAATAACTAAAATACTTGTTATTCCTCCTAACACTGAAGATCCTGGAAGCGCTCAAGATTCCAGGATAGTATACTTTAGAAATCTGCGTAGATTTCTGATTAGTTTAGGGCATGTCCACCTGCGTAGAAGTTCCTTTGGAACTTTTTCCATGTCACCAGTGAAGCTGTAGAAGAATGGTATGTTTTTTTTAAAAAGTAAACTACCAAACTCAAGATCAACAACAAAACCAAAAGTGGAACAAAATAAAGGATTGTGATGAAAGTCTTAGGAAACATCAAACAATTAGACAGCAGTCTCTGAAGTGTGTATGTCCACTTCAGGGCACTTTCATTGTTCTTTATCTTTTTTTCATCATCAGGATGTAAAGCTGCAATTTATTGCAGCCTCATTTGATGCAGCAGGAAACTTTCTTAAATGGCAGAGTTTGGAAGGAGGCATCTTACAAGTAAGTCTGATTTTAGTTATCTCTTCATGATAACACAATGTTCTGAGTGCCTTTAGCCAAATTAAGACAAAGGCCAAGAGTTTGGTTACTACAGTAATGACAGTTCTTAACTGTAGAGGTAGTTTAGGGAAAATAGCCCTTTATTCTTGCTCGCAACGATCTCTACAAAATCAAAAGTATAAATTCGTCAACACTGCCTTCATCCTTTGGACCAGTATAAATTATGCATATTGGAAAGCTCTGAAAAATTGTGTTGGTCATTTAGAACCAACTATCTCTGTCTTCCATTCAGCATAGTTGCTTGTGTGTGTAGTTTCATATTAAACCTCTTTTTCTTGTTGAGAAAAGTGTATTCTTCAGTTCTTGATCCACATGTGTTTATAAATGATTCTGTGAGTATGTCCCTGTTAGATGCTGTCACCTGTTTGCACACATCATGGGGATGACAATCAAATCAGTGGTTATGTCACTGTCAAGGGAGGTAGGAAAGCTGACCTATACCATGCCTTGTCTTGGGATTTTTTTGCTTGCCTATTTCTTTTTGTTTTAAATACAAAATGTACGCTTTGACCAGCGTGTGCCTGTCTTTTTCATAACAGAAAGTTATAAATACTTGCTGGAAGACTTTACACAGAAAGAGGGAATACTGGGTAGAAGTACCCTTGGGCACTACACCCTCAGATTTCAGGGACACAGACATTCTACTTCAGCAGTACTACGCTGTATAGTTAGGGTGTGAAAAATGCAACAATTAGAAAGTGCAATAGTAATTAGTCTATCAGAGAGAAGAATTGGCAGCTGCAGCATGTTACAGAATAGGATTTGTTTAGCAGTCCAGTGGTGCTCTACACACTCAGTATTTCCCCAGGCAGACAACAATAGGAACACTAGCAAGAACAATTGGGAATTGTCGGTCCATTTTTCTATTGGAGCACGTCTCTTTAAAATGCTCCAATGTCTTCAGAAGAGCAGCTGACATTCAGGATTTATTTGGTGATTGCCTCAGGATGAGCCATCCTGTGTCTCCAGTTTTAAGGAAAACTGGTGTCTGAGAGAACAGGTTACTAGGACAGTTACTATGCATAAAAAATTATATATTCTGACATAGAAGTTAAGGTTCATTGGGGCACATTTATTTTCTAGGGCAAAGCTTTTAACAGCCATCAAGAGCCAATGGGAAAGGAATAACCTTTCCATTCAAAGCCTCTTTTAATGTAATAGATTGTGCATGATGATAAGACATCACAGTGCTAAAGTGGTCTCAATGCATAATTGTAGCAATTCCCAGAATTTCAGTTTCACACTAATAAAATTGTGTTTTATGCAAATTTAGATTAGAGTTTCATTTTGGGAAAATGGCTATGCTCTCCACTAAATGTCATGCTCATTTAGTTAGACTTCGGCCCATTTTTTTCTGGATTCAGCTGAATCTGCTGTTCTTTGCTGAGAATGTAAGTGTATTAAAAGAAGAAAAAAATTCTATTACTTGCTATAACTTTGGTCCTCTGAGAATGCCAGCTTAAGAGAAAAAGGGCAATATGAGTGTGGACTTTTTTTCTAATGGGATTCTTGAATTTAGTAGAAGCCACTAATTGAGCTGGAGGCAGCACAGTGCATTGAACATTCAGTCCATAGAAAGATTATTCTTGCCTGTTTGGATGCTGCTGTCTACAAATTTCACTGATGGAACTGAAAGATACTATACAAGTATGAATAAGCTAAACCAGCTTTTTAAGAACATCACTATTAATGAAATAAATAATTGTGTTTACTCCAAAATCAATCCTTCTCTTATTAAAAAATAAAATATCTTTTGTGAGAACTCTGAATGCATGAGTGCTTAAGGTGCCTGTAAATATTTTTTCACATGAGAAAATTATACCTTTGAATTAACCTATTTATAACTATGTTTTATTCAGCTTTGTCCTGATACCCAAACTAAACTGAATGCGGCTTATGCTTTTGGAACAACTTACCAACAAAGCGTAAGTAAGATGTAAAATGCTATTTAGAGTTTTGGATTAAGCTGCCTTATATGTCATTAGTTATTCAGTGCATATTGAAGAATGTTTGGAGTTTATGCATAAGCTGCAACATGGAGTTCTTTCTTGTGAAATTAAGTGAAATAAGTGTGGGATTTTTTAAATTATTTAACTACATCACAAAACTTGCTTACTACATAATAAATTAAACTGGCATTTGTATTTGTGAAGTTGCTGACTTAGCAGTGGAAGAACACAGTGCCTGAATTATGACAGCCATATGCTTTGTATCATATCTCCTAATTTTCCTACTACCATCTTTGGCCAGTTTTCGTTTGGAAAGAAGGCAAATCCAGTCATGCCATGCCTGTATATTGTTCCCATTTGCTCTTTATTTTATGCCCTGATTTTAGTGAATTCAGTAAAGAGATTGAAAACGTATTTTAATTGACCAGATGACTCATCAGAGAAAAGAGATTCTTTAGCTGTCTTAACTATGAGAAAACTATTGGGTTTTTCACACCTTACTAAACACCAGGAAAGGAAGATGGGATAGAACACTAAATTAAGTCACCCACAGAAATGGTTCTGCCAGTGATAAAGTTTCATTAATTTTTGTCACTTAATGTGTTAAATGGGAAGGTGATAGTCTCTTTGGCAAAGGAATGGAGAAAGAAGCATCTTTATAAAACTCCATATGTGTGCACAGCATCTCATACCTTTATATTAATGTTGTTTAATAACTCATCTAACATTGAAAACCATTCCCCACATTATGTGTTGAAGTGTAAAAATATATAAACTCTGGCTGCTATTTACGTGGTGTAAAAGTCTTGGAAGGTAATAGCTGTCAAAGCCTAGTCTGGGAAATTTAAAGTATTTACCAAATAACATTGACAAATCTTTGTTAAATATCTTTACTCTTCCGTATTGTTTAATGTTGTTTAATCCATATTTCAGTATTTCAGGCAGAATGAAAACATGTACTATTTAGGATCACTGAACTAGTCAAGTATGGGTTTTTTTTAAAATCTTGAGTATTTGATATTAAGTCTGTATTACCTGTTGTTAAGTATTAATAACAGTTAATATAGTTGGGTTTGAATAGATATATCAATAACTTACTGAGTAGTTTTTAATATAATTATTTTTTTCCATTGTGTGCATTACTTTTTTCTTTCGTGTGGCTTTGGAGAAGACATGGTTGACAAATCAGATGAGTATTTGAAGATGCATGGTTGTTCATATATGCAAAAAGTTACCTACTTGCACATCTAATTTCTTCACACAATCACAGAGTGGTTGAGGCAGTCAGGGACCTCAGGAGGCTCTCTTGTCCACACCCCTGCTCAAGCAGGGCCATGTAGAGAGGTTGCCTAGGACCATATCTACTTGGGTTTTTATGTCCAGGGAGGGAAACTCCACAGCCTCCCTGGGCAACCTGTGTCAGTGCTTGGTCACTCTGACAGTGAAAACCTGTCTTGTGATGCTCAGAGGGAACCTCCTGGCTCAGGTTATGCCCATTGCCTCTGATCTTGTCACTGGGCACTGCTGAAAAGAGCCTGGCTCTGTCTTGTACACCCTCCTTTGTACAATATTTGTACACATTGATAAGATCCCCCTGAGCCTTCTTATCTCCAGGCAAAAGAGTCGCAGCTCTTCTTCATAGCAGAGATGCTTGAGTATCTTCCTCACCATAGTAGCTTGTGCTGGACTGTACCTAGTAGCTTAATTTCTCTCTTCTACTGGTGGGCTCAGAACCAGATTCAGTACTCCATGACTTCAGCATTTATGTTTCTTAACTTTAATGTTTATGCTGTTTCAAATTTTGTGTCTGTGAGGTTTGCTAGGGTATTATTTCCAGATCTGTTGTAAAATGCTAAGAGCTTCATTCTCCACATTAGTCATTCTAGTTAATTGCAATCATTTCCAAGAAGTTTGTATAAAATCATTAGTACTTTGTAATTGCTTGCAGATAGCTGGAATGCTTTGTCCATCAGTACTTCAGTAAAGCATTTAGCACCATTTCCCACGGCATTCTCAAGAAACTGGCTGCTCATGGCTTTGACAAGTGCACTCTTCACTGGGTGAAAAAAAGGCTGGATGTCAGGCCCAGAGAGTGGTGAATGGTACTAAATCCAGTTGGCAGCTGGTCACTGGTGGTGTTCCCCAGGGCTCAGTACTGGGGCTGGCTCTGTTTAACATTTTTGTTGATGATCTCGACAAGGGCATCAAGGGCACCCCTCAGCAAGTTTGCAGCTGACACCAGGCTGGATGGTAGTGCTGATCCTGGAGGGCAGGAAGGCTCTGCAGAGGGGTCTGGACAGGCCGGATTGATGGGCCCAGGCAAATTGCGTGAGGTTTAACAAGGCCAACTGCTGGGTCCTGTGCTTGGGTCGCAACAACCTCATGCAGCACTCGGACTTGGGGAAGAGTGGCTGGAAAGCTGCCCAGCAGAAAAGGACCTGGGATTGCTGGTCAACAGCCAGCTGGTCAGACATGAGCCAGCATGTGCCTGGGTGGCCAGAAGGCCAGTGGCATCCTGGCCTCTACCAGGAATTGTGTGGCCAGCAGGACCCGGGCAGTGACCGTCCCTCTGTACTTGGCACTGGTGAGGCCACACCTTGAGTGCTGTGTCCAATTTTGAGCCCCTCACTTCAAAAAGGACATTGAGGTACTGGACTATGGAGAGAAGGGCAACAGAGCTGGTGAAGGGTCTGGAGCACAAGTCCTGTGAGGAGCAGCTGAGGGAGCTGGGGGTGTTTAGACTGGAGAAAAGGAGGCTCATGCGAACCCTTGATGATTCTGTGATTCACTCTTTTGTGAGGAAGTGGGACAGATTCTACAACAATTTTGTAGGGAAGGAATCCACAGTTTGACAAAATAACTAAATGGTTAAAGTTATCTTTTTATTTTCACTTTTTTTTCTTGTAGTGCAAAATTTCAGTTTCTAAGATTTTATTGGATTTTGCTAATCCAGTCTTTTATGACCTATTCCTTGAATATAATGGTGGCAATGGGCAACAACATCTTTGGGCCGTGCCAGTTTTAAATTTGAATCTTCAATACAATGAAAAGTTTGTTAATCAAGGTAAGATGATGATAGTACCATCTCTGTGAATTTAAACAGTCTGAAAACTTCAAATAGAAATACTCTACATTAATTACTGTTATTGTGTTGTTTTTAAAGATACCACAACATAACATAACTTGTTTCCATTTTAAAATTTTAATATTTTGTGGGCAAGTTCTGATAGTTTAAGTGCAAGCTTTGGTCACATACGCTGTTCCAATATGCACAAATAAAATAATCTCATTTCATTATATATTTGTATAAGTTGAAAATAAACAATTTTATATTCTCTGTAGTTGCTATATGTTACGCTATCATATGTGTTGTTTCTAATACATTTCTTTCTTTTTGGGTATTGAATAATGTGTGTGAAACTGTAATGTTTTTTCACAGGCAGTAATATGAACAACTGGCTTTTGACTCGTCGATTTTTTTTGGTGGATGCACTTAGTGGAAAAGAGAACGACTTGGGAAAACCACCAAGGGTAATTCGGATTGCTAGCAAGATAACAATAAGGTGATTAACTCAAATAATATATAGTACATAGAAAATAAAGCCAGTGTTTTACAGTCAGCATTTTATTGTCTTAAAGTTGTTTTATTATGTATTTTCTAATACGTCTAGTAAGTAATATGTGCTGTTTTTTCCATTGCATTGATGAGTGAAAGAAAACAACATTGGCTTGTGGGAGTTAAAATCACCATGATTCCCTTCCAGGTACAAGGATCAGGCCATGTTTGCATAGTGCAAGTTAGCAGGTATTTAGTCACCTCTTAGAAGCAGGTGTTGTCTGGAAAGACCTAAAAGCTCCTCTGTTAATTCTTTTTTAATGTGTGTGTTGCTGACTATGTAAGGATGTTATTTCATACTCCATATTCTTTTTTGCTGTATTTTTACAACCTGTTGCCTGTTCTGTAATACAATCCAGAATTGGCTTGTAGTCACTTAACTGAAATTGTGAGACTACCTGTTAGGGTCATTGCTAATTGCTCATCTCAGCTGGAATATATTTTGGAAAAAACTTTTTTTCTTCTTCTTTATATGATGTCCTCCTGTGAGATGCAGATGGGTAAAGATTGATTCAGGTATTTTCTTACAAGTAAACAATCCTTCCCGTGTTTTTCTTTTTATATATTTGTGTACATGCCTTTGTACACTTTAGTTGCTTTTAAAATGTGAAGTGCCATGTCTTTGGGTTAGAAATTCACATTTTATTGATCAGGTTGTTCTATTCATTTAGTATTTTCTTGTAAGTACAAGATTCAATGATTGCTTTCCAAGCCCTCATCCATCTTTTTGTATTAAAAATCATACTCTGTATTTCTACAGTATTCGTCTGGTATCCCATACACAGAGAGGAACTATCTACCCTCCTCTAATTACTGTTGCTTATACAGATGTGCTTATCCAAAACCCTGAAACCCAGAGTGTGATGGTGAGATCTTTGTGCTGCCTTAATTATACTTTTACTTCTATTGGAATTCCAGTTTTTGGCAGTGGGTTATAAAAATCTAATAAGCTGTTTCTAGTTCTGATCAGTTTTGAAGTTACAAGTTTTCACTAAAACCTTTTAAAACAAAGGAGTTAAAAGTATTCTCTTTTCAATTTATCTTCAGTCTTTTTTAACTTAAAATACATAGAATTTGAAGTTGGTTTTATAATGCTAAAAAAGGCTACAGTTCAAATAAAATTATACACATAAAATAACAGGAAAATAACAGAAAAAGGACTCTATGCAGCACTGCAAGCAACAATTTATGCAAGGAATTAGTATTTTTATTTTAAACAATGCATTAAGATGAAGTTATTAAAGACACAAATATTTCAGGTCACCTGTAGTTTAAGTTAAAATATTGGTAATATATTTAACACATCCTTTAGTGTTTTGTTTTTCTGTACTGAAAACCACCAAATTCTGCTGTAGCAGATGCAGAAGAGGCATTTCCTACTTGCCCTTTTGCCTGCCTTAATGGGCAGCAGCTCAGATGTCTCATTCTTCTGCCTTGTTTGTGTGTTAGATCACAGTGCTTTAAAAAGTAAAAATGTTGATCTTAGGATGGTAGAATAATCATTCAGCTATTAAAAAAAATAATACTACCATTTTCTGCTTGTCAACCTTCAACAGTTCAGACTTCAGTACAGATAGACATCTGGCTAGAAGAAATTTACGGTGCTAGAAGCTTTCCTTGAGTTCCATATTCATTGCATGAAAGCAAGAGAATTAGAAGGATAGAAAAATCGAGACAGTTTTTTCCTGCCTAATTGATGTCTTTATTTAACCACAGAGACAGCACTGTATCTAGAAAGTAATTAATTCAAATAGTGATGGTAGGAACAATTGTTTTCAGTTCCTCAATTTTCTGTCATATTATTTCATCCTTACATCTATGTGACATCTATTTGGGTATTGTCAATTTTGGATGTCTTGTTGCAGTTAACAAATTTTTGAAACTAAAAAGATACGTTGAATTTCATTACCAGTTCTGTAAACACTGAGCTTCTAGTAACTGAGGATATTTAGACTTAAGTCGAAGTGCAGCGGTAGAAGGAAGTCTGACAGGAACAAATGTTCGGGGAAGACAAGGTGAACGGAGGGAGGGATTGTTTGGGGGGGGGAGGGGAAATAGCTTTTTTTATACTTAATTAAAAATAATATTTATTATCATACTTGTGTTAAATTTAGCTGTGCAGTGACAAAGACTCAGCTCGGCATATTGTAAAATCAAGGCAAACATCTTCTCTTCCTTGTACAGTTCTTTCAGACCAAAGTCAAAAGAGGTCTTAGGTTAAATTTAAGCTATAGGGAACAATTTTGATGCTGCATGATGATTTTTATTTCATTCAACCTGAAAAAACCCCACTAATCATATGGTAAGCTGTGCAAGTTTACCATATGATTTTGCATATTTGTGTAATTACATCAAGGTTACCTTTAATCACTGATAACAGGGAAAGTATTAACTATTTGGTGTCTCCTTTCAGCAAGAAGAAAATCATGCGCATTTGAAAGAATTACAAATAGGTATAGCTGATAGCTTGCAGATGGGCAGAGCATTACTGCTGGTAAAATCTGCAGTGGGAGTAGCACAGCACATGCCAGTACTAAGCCTGGCACCAGAGCACACCAGGTCACATACAGTAAAAAAATATGTATGCTGTACTTGTATAATAGCCCTGGATGACAATTCCCACCAACTAAAACTGTGAGAGCTACCCCTGTCTGTAATGGTTGTAGCACTTGAAAATTTCTATGCATATTTACTTCTTGTATTTTAATATTCAGGTTTCTTTCGCAGTCAGCTATGAGATGAATCAGTCAGAGGCTCAGATTCAGACTGATGTAAGTTGTTACTCCCTTTAATTTGTTGATACAATGATTTACTTCTATTTCGTGTTTTTTAAAAATATCTGCGAATGATTTTTTGTTATTTTCAGATCGCATTGGGTGTGTTGGGTGGACTGGCAGTGTTATGGTCCCTTCTCAAGACTGCAGGCTGGAAGAGGCGGACAGGAAGCTCTATAATTGACTTGCAGGTATGAACAGCTGGCAAACTGAAGTGGGACATCTCTTCCTCTCTTTAAGGACACCTTTGCTGTCGTTCCCTGTGATTATAACTGTGCGTTTTCTTAAGGTAACTGAAATAATTTCTAGCCTAGCTGCACAGAACTATGCCCAGGAGTTAGGCTAACTTGAGGAAGTAGGGTTTTGATTTCTTTTTGATTGTGATACTGTCATTCAGGAAATGCAGTTCTAAAAACAAAGGTATTTACAGAGTTATTCTGATCAGTTGAGTGGACTTAGTTTTCAGATTAATTCTTCTTTGAACAAAGACCAGCATGTAGGAGTTTCAGCTAGTGAATATACAATAAATATATAACCACTGTGGAAAACTTTTGTTCAGGGCTACTTTACAGTACTAGAGTTTCCTATGTGAGCTGCATAACATTTTATATGAATGCATTATGAACATATGCATTAAATAATTAGCTTTACAGATCTCTACAGCATGTTTTTATAATTGCAGACAGTTTTCAAGTTCTTACTGTTCTATGCTGGAGACCTTGCCAACGTTTTCTTTATCATCACAGTGGGCACAGGGATTTATTGGCTTATATTCTTCAAAGTAAGTGTTTTTCCAGATTTGGATGTATGAAAACCAAGTAATAGAAAACATATTTTTACATGAACATTAATTTTCTTTTTTCTTCTTTTTTTTTTTTCTTGTCAGACTATTGAGGCAAGTTCTATATAATATTTGTTTTGTGTGCTTAAATTTTGTGTTCACTTGTTACTTTTCCTTAGGATTCATTGTACTTGCAGTCTGTTTAACAGTCACTTAAAATATTTTACACATTCAAAATGATTGCACATAAGATATTGATCTTTTTCTGGAAAAGCTTATTCACACTTAAGCGTTGTCACATATGCCAGGTGTACTGTTTCAATGTAACTTCTCGGTTATAGGCTCAGCAGTTTGTATCTGTCCTTTTACCTCTTCCATCTCAAGAAGAAGACTTTGTTACCTACATAGCATGTGCATTTAGTTTAAAGGTAAATCATTTTTTCCTCACTGTAAAATACATGTCAATATGCTTCTGTATATTTTCAGTAGCCTTGTTTTTAAATATCTTGTACAGTTATTAGTGTGTAGATGTTAAGTCCTAATACTTACATTCTTCTAAGAGTTAAGTCATTTTTCCATAGAAATTTATTTTGTGGAGTCCTTACAGGAAAACAAATGTCTCAAGAAAGTTATGAAAGAAAGACTGAAAAATCATTCTTTCAAGGATAAGGGTATAAAGAAACCCAAATAAAATAGCATCATATCAAGAAAGCAAGTACTTTCATTTAAAGCAGAATGTAAGTGCTATGAGTTCCTGATTAGAAAGAAGACAGATTCAAATAATTGTGTTCAAATATGTAGAATTCTGAGATCACTGTTCTGACTTGATGGCACATAAAAATATTGTATGAATTATAGGTATTATATTGAATTGGAATTTGTAGTGCAGGTTAGCGTGTTAGGGGGAAATACCTCATTGGTTTTTTAAATTTGTTACTTTGCTGTATTTACTTCATAATTTTGGACATCATCACGTGACTTAATATTATTCCAAGCTTTTAAACAAACAAAAAAATTATAAGAAGTCAGTAATAAAGTTGCAGTGTCAAGTATAGTCAAGATATTACTTCTTATATTTAATGGATAATCTGTGCAATGACTATTTCTCCATCTTTGTGTATATGCTGGTTCTGTCCTTGCTTGTTATGTTTCTCCTTTCTCTCTCTTAGGCTCTGCAGTTTTTACACTTACTGGTTTCACAACTTACTGTTGATATTTTCTTTATTGACTGGGAAAGACCTAAGGGCAAAGTTCTTAAAGCAGTTGAAGGTAACTCAAACTATGCTTATTTGTGTAAGCAGCTTTGGTGAAATTCAGATATTACCCTCAGATATTAAATTTTAGAGCTTTACTGTATTTACTCTTTTTAGGTGAAGGTGTTATTAAAAGTGCTGCTGTGCCTGTGAGCATATGGAGGACATATTTTATAGCAAATGAATGGAATGAAATTCAGACAGTGAGGAAGATAAATCCTCTCTTTCAAGTGCTTGCTGTTCTTTTTTTCCTGGAGGTAATATTCCTATTATTATTACTATTATTATTACTTATAGTTCACAACCAGAGTGTAACATAAGGGTCTAATTCTTAATTCTTGCATTCTGTGTGGTAATAGTGAATCACCTTTAAATTCACTTGAAATCATGTAACTTAGTAAAATAATTATTTTAATGCGTTTTTAAATTTATATGTATGTATAGGTCATTGCAGTATTTCATTAAGGAAGACGTAAAAAAAACCCGAACCTTTAAATATCTTAGAAACTTCTGTTAGTTTTGTTTGGGGTTTTTTTTAAAGTAATAAGTTACTTTAAAGGGCTTAAGACACTGATAAATCTGTGTACACACTCAATTCTTTATTTGCCTACTTGCTCCCTCCTGCCACAGTCTACAGCTTTATTTCTGATTTCATATTTGTCTGAACTGAGCTTCCTTCCTGCTAATTTGCTACAGTGCCTTGTTGTAATGCAGGAAATAAAATGTGCCAGTTCTATTCCTGATGGCAGTATGCCTTCAGTTACAGCTTCAGAATATGTGAGAAACTGTACTTTAGCTTTTAAAAAATGTTTTGGCTTGTTTCTTTTGTAGTTTAGTCATTCCTTCTATCTTGGGAAGTATTCTTAAAGTGTATAGCATATAGTTGTTTTTGTGAGGTTCTTATACATATTTTAATACTTTTATTGAATTTTCTAGTCCGCTTTTAAATTTTTCTTTTACATTAAATAGTGAAAGTCCTCAAACTTTCCTCATTCACTACGTGAGCATTTTTGCTGCTGGTAAATAGAGGCCAGGACCAACTTAGATGCAATGGTGCAAGAGAGGAATGGGAGAAAAGAGAGCACCTGTTCTTACTTGCCCTCTGCAGCTATCGGAAAGGAGGGTGTAGAGAAGTGGGTGTCAGGCTCCTCTCCCAAGTAATAAGCACTGGGACATGAGGAAATGGTCAACCCACTACAAGTATATTTTGATGCAGCTTCTGCTCTGAAAAATTTTCACTTATTTTTCACCTCTTAAGTGTTTCAACACAGTGTTCCTTTCATCTTTTTTATTTTCACACATTTTGTAGACTTTTTGTTTAAAATAGATTCAACCATACAGATGATAGAGGAATATATATTTCTATTGAATAAAAACAAAAAACCCCAGTCTTTTAAGAGTTGTGAAACACATTAAAAATTTCCTTCAACACTGGGATATATAGGACCAAAGAGCTGAAATTTGGCAGAAGTTATATCCCTATGCATTACAGCAATAGAATCTTTTGGAGCTTTTCAGTAAAAACCAATATTGACTTTTTGTGAGATTTAGCTGCATGTTTTTTAATTTATCTATCAACCCATATAGGTATAGGTTATGTTTTGATTATGTTTCTCAGTAACAACACTGGATCACACAATTGAGCTCTATCACAGTGAGCATGCTGCTATTCCCAGGTCCATTTTTCATTGTTTTTCCTGTTACGATGGAAACAACAGGATCCTAATTAATACTATTCGTTGTCTCCTGTTGATATATTGACCTTCTTATCTCTTCAGGTGCTGGGATTTTCAAACCTGGCTTTAATGGATGCTTCTTCCAGTCTTTCAAGAAGCAGTGAAGGCTATGTAGCTCCTTGGAGCCGCATTTTGAGATTTGGTGTGTCTGCTGCACTTTGGGTGGCCATTGCCATCTTACAAGTATGTGAAACATGACATCCTGAATTATCATTTAAGTGTTAAGTGGTGAAATTATTTGCTTAATAATGACAAATCTAATGAGCTAATAAAAGAAAATTTGGTTTATTTATTTCAGGTTATATTTTTTGCTGTGTTTTATGAAAGATTTGTTGAAGATAAGATAAGCCAATTTGTTGATTTGTGTTGCGTGAGCAATGTAAGTATTTCTTTGTCTCATTTGTAGAGTGGCATTTTAAATAGAATAGTACATAAGATAGTTTTAAGAATATTAAATAATATTTATTCATTTAATTTAGATTACTAGCTAACAGTCAAAGGTGATGTTTCTTTCAGCTCATATTATTGATGAACTCTGTACGATTTCAGTTAAACTTTAATTGGAAAAGATTCTGGAAGCATATGTTCTTTAAGATCTCTGATTTTTAGGTTTTTTGGTTGGTTGTTTTGTTATTTTTTAAATTTAAATTGGTTGCATGTGCTGATACAGAATTGAAAAATAACAAGTTATAACAGAAATTAGGTGTAGAACCATTTGCTGCCATTCTGTATACTGGTTTGTGGTTTAGACCTTCTCACTTGCAAGTTGTCTTGGTTTTATTTAACACATTTATGTTCAGTTTCTGCTCCTGTCTGGTGTTTATCCCTCAACTGCTGAACTTCATTTTGTCCCTCTTAACGGTTATCACCTTTTGCATGCATTTTCACTTGCTCACATCTGAACTACTTCCCTTTCTCTTCTTTACATATGGGTCTTGAAGCTTTGTACTGCAGAAATTCCCTTTTAACCAAAGAAGAGTGCAATCGGAACAGACTGGATTACCTCATTTGTCCAGAACTTCTTAAAAATACCAATTCACCCCTTTTATCAATCTTTCAAGCCTTGGTTATTCCTCTTCTGTGAAACACCCATGTAGCACCTGGTTGTAGAGAGAATTAGTTTTGGAGTTTATGTGATATATAAGCATTGTTGAATGAAGTTCTGTTAAATACAGTCTTTTAGGAGTTTGGCTGGAATCATGCATATGTATTGTGTAGCACTGAAATAACCTTTGAATAGAAATAAAATCTAATAGCTTTAACTTCTTGGCTCAGTGGAATTAAGCAGTGATCCTTGTTGTTGATAAACTAAACTTGAAGCTGGCTAGTTGCATACAGATAAAACTAATTAGTACAAGAGTTGCTAAGTATTTTTCTCCCATATTTATTTTGGTACCTTATTTTGTAGGAGGGCTGGCTGATTTGTCTGATCTTCACTGTGAATTCAGGAGATCAAAAATAAAATTATGATTGTTGATGAAAGGGTTCTTCTCTTCCCCCATCTCTTAGATTTCAGTGTTTCTCTTGTCACACAACTGCTTTGGTCATTATATCCATGGTCGCTCAGTTCATGGACATGCAGATACCAATATGGAAGAAATGAATATGAACCTGAGGAGAGAAGCAGTAAGTAAAAGCATTCAAGTTTATACCTGCTCAATTATTTATTTTATATAAAGACCCCGCACCTTTGCATTATGGGTCTGCAATTGTACACTACATTGCACCATGTTACCTACAAGATAGCAGCTGTTGGAATGTAAATATATGACTCAGTAGTTCTTTTAACTAGCTCTTCATCTTTCTTTTTCGTCACTATTTCCTCTTGTTACTTCTTCAGATTTCAAGGATATAAAATTCCTGTTTTTCTAAAAGGTTTCAAGTATTGAAGAACCTTCTTTTCAATATTTAAGCTTTTCATAAGGTCTCAGCCACATTCAGAAAGGTGCATACCAAAAAGCTTTTATAAAGAAACAGATCTGAAAAACTAATACAGAAACATATAATCTTTCAATCAATTCTTTTATTCCATCTCTTCTGGTATGGTGATACCACCCATTCTTAATAGAAATTAATTTGCATAAGTATTTTTTCTAGTTTGTCATATGTTGTATCTTTGCTGCAAGACCAGGCAAATATAAAACGTCTAATACAAGATCAGAGACTGCACTAAATTTCATGACATCTTGTATCTTTTTAGGGACAACTAAGAAAGTACCTTAAATAAGAATATTGCTATTTTAACATTAAGTTGACAGAAAAAAAACATAACCATGTGAAAATTAAATCTCAGAAACTGAAGTATAGAGGAATCTTACTAATAATGTTTTTGACTTGTGTGTTCCTACAATTTTTTTCCTAATTGCTTATTTTAATATAATTTTGGGAAAAACAGGGATTTTTCCCTATGAAGATGTCAATTTTTTTATTTTTGTGGGGTTTCTGAGATTTTTTAAATGTGATCTGAAAAACATATGGAAAACATCAGGAATCCGAAACAAAGAAACTAAAAAAGCAAGACAAGTATAGAAGAAATTATAGACCTAAAAGAAAGGTCTTCAGAGTGAATGTCAGAATATGTATTCTTAGAAGGTAATGAACCCAGGTGAAAAGTGAAATATGATTTTGTGACAGCAGGGGTCAGGATTTCATGTCCTAAGGAAATCTCACTGCAACAGAACAAGAGTGCAGTGGGTTTGAATATTTAGAGATACTAAGTATTACGTATACATGAAAGAAAGGAAATTAAAAGCTTTTGACTATTTTTGGGTCTATGAATGACATTAATAATGTTAATTTACAATTGCTTTAATTGTATAGGAAAATCTATGTAGTCAGAGAGGTTTGGTACCAAACACAGATGGCCAGACATTTCAGATTTCCATTTCAAGAAAAATGCGACTGCACTATGACCGGATTCATGAGACCTTAACAAGAGTAAGTGAGATATTGGTATTCCTTAAATGTTATTTAAAATGTGAAATTTTTCTGTTGAAGTCATGGTCTTGTTTTATTTCAGAAACGTGGTCCTGCCAGGCTTTTGGACTCATCTGCAAATACTTTCGAACAAAGCACAAGGGCCTACAACACCATGAACAAATTTCTCAGTTCTTTTATTGATCACGTATGTGTATTGACATTGCTATATTAAGGAAAATATACTTATTCTAAGTAGACACTAAAAATTGTAAATCTAATGGACTGTAATTCCTCTTTAAGCATATGTGCTTTAAGATTTCGTTGTTAAAGATTTTGTGGCAACCAGAACAGTGCTTCATTAAAAAAAAAAATTGGAGTGCTGTCCGGCAGTGCAGACTGCACTTAAAAATGACAAATCCTTTTTTGTTATGTATTTATTTTTGTTTTGGAATAGACCAGTGGGCTTTGTTTCATTCATAAAGGTCTAAGTAGCTGTACTTCACTTTGTAGCAGTTTTAAATCATAAAACAAGTAGTGTTGTTTTTTGTTTTCTTACAGGTTCATAAAGAAATGGATTATATTGTTAAAGATAAGTTGCTGCTTGAACGGATTCTTGGCATGGAGTTCATGGAACCAATAGAGAAAAGTATTTTTTATAATGGTAAACAGATGTGTGGTATTTGTACTATTTTAAGTATCCCAGTTTCTGTGTAGATTTCTTTCCCAGGATTGACATTCTAAAATGGACTTTACAGCAGGAGGCATCATTCAATGACTACTTGTGAGGGAGGTATTTAAGAGAAGTTCTTTAGGTTACAGAAATTCTATTTATAATTTATCATTTGATTGTGATGTTTTTTATTTAAGGCAGCTGAAAGGATGTACAGATGTGCACGTGTTTATGAAGTTCCTAATCATAATCATTGTTAGAAATATGTTGATAGTCTAGACTGCCACGGTTCCCAGAAACTTAGATATAAATCAGCATTTCATGGCAGTAGGACATACACAATTTATAACAAAAACACACTGTTTCCAATCAAACTTGTATTGGACATTTTTTGAACAAGTAGCAAGTAGCAAGAGGGAAGAGAATATGTTTCCTGTAATTGTTTACATGTTTTTTTCTCCTTTAAAAGTGGTGCTTTTTGATAGAATAAAGAAGTAGATAAATGGTCTAGAGTACTTTTGCTATGGAAAATGTACTTTCACCTTAAAAGACTCATTTTCTGGGGCACTGTTAACCGTTAAACAAAAATAATGCTAAGCTCTGAACCTCCTCCTAATTAAGGAATTAAGCAAATGTTTTTATGATTTTGTTGAGTTGGGGCCAGAGCTAATAGTTACTAAAAGTTTCAGCAACAGGGAAGTTACATCTGCTTCTTGATTTAAAACAACTTTTTAAAATAATCTGATTGAGATTTCAGGAGTAAAGAGTTGTGTGTGACACGTGGGTTTTACCTGTTGTGTTCATCAGTATGATGCCATTTTATAAGTGAAAAGTTTGTATTATTTTTCCGTAGAATGACAGGAATAGCTCTATGTTACCACAGAATGCCATAAATTGCTCTTAATTTATTTTCCTTTTTCTTATCAGCTTTCTCAGCGTGGACTGATGAACTCCACAAACTTGCAATTCAAAGATAATAATTTTTTTTAAAATACTCTCTTTCCATAGACGAAGGACACTCTTTCAGTGATGTTCTCTATTATGGCAATGAAACAACACTGCTCATCTTTGATATCCTGTTTTTCTCCGTTGTGGATTTAGCTTCCCAAAGTTTTGTTTTAGCAGCTGTTCTAACATATTTGCAACAAGAGGTAAATTTCAAGTTAAGAACAAAGTAATATCTTTTAAATGGGAGTCAGTATGGCAGTTTAAATTGTTAACTAGATAATAAAAGCAGTGAGTTAGCAGCATGCAATGACAAAAGATTATACTGAGAACTTACAAGTTTCTTTATTTATTTTGTCAAATACTATTGTGAGAAATTAGTTTTGTTCACATGGTGATCCTGAATGAAGAGGTTACAAATAATTTTCAGTAGAAAGCACAAATATCTGTTCAAATTAATCTCACACAATTCTATCATAATATTGGTGGAAAGGTAGTAGAAAATGTTTTTAAAATGTTAAAGGAAATTAAGAACCTAATTCATTCATACTATTTATGATTTAATTTGAAGTTACTATTTTACGTTAGATACTGAAACATACTGATGTAAATACTTCTTCATTAATACATGTTTTCTAAAATGTTCTTAGATATTTAGGTTTATTCGTAACACACTTGGGCAGAAGAATTTGGCATCCAAAACCTTGGTGGATCAAAGATTTCTCATTTAATTAAGAAGATTAAAAACTGTTTAGGATTTAATCATGGAAAATATGAACATGATTGAAGCGTCTCTGACATGCAGATTAATTGTAGTGCACTTTCCAACGATAACAATGTAATGGGTTTGAAACTTGTCATTTTTTATATTGTGTGCTGTTAAGCTTTATTTTTCTGTATTTGTAGGGGTTTTTTTAATTTGTGAACACTAAGCCATAGGCCTTTAAAAAGAAATGTACATGCAAATAAGACAAAAGTAAACTTACTGTTGTTACTATTAGAATAAGATAAAAATTATTTTATGGCTTTTGATAAGATATGGACCACTGACTTTGAGGCAACAATTTGAGCACCTGATTGACAGGAGAGGCTGTCAACTCTGAAATTCTCTGAAAATACCTTCAATCTTTTTTCCTTTTTTTTAGTTATTTTGAGGTGTAATGTTTAGCAAATATATGTCAAGTTTTACACAGCACAGGATTTGTTCTGAATTCAGTTAGTATTTCAGGAGGACATTTTAAAGATCACTTACTTGCAGCAACTCCAACTTCAAAATTTAACTTCTCTTTCTTGTGTCATACAATATTGTATAATTCTGTCTCTTCTCTTGGAGCTTATAATTGTTTTTCTTGGGTGTGGCCTACACATGACATCCCATGTGTTTGAGGTACAGTGGTTACAGTGATGTAGAAAAAGAGGCTATGATAGAGCAGAGGAGATCGTCGTCAGCATTTGGGATTTGTTCCTGTTCTTCTGTCTTGTGATGCGAGATGTTCAGGGAAACAACAGTAATTATTCTGTTCGCTTTTTCCACACAAGTGAGATGGAAGCAATTTTTTAAAATCTTTTTAGAATTGTTTTCACAGGTGCTCACCTTTGGTCTCTTAATTTTCTGACTTTATTATCTTTAGATATAACAGAGACCACAATCATTTTAGCATCATCATATTTTTGGAATTTAGACAAGTTAATAATTACTCAAGTGCCACTTACTAAGTGTTAAGGGAGATTATGAATGGCCTTCAAATCACCTTAAACTGAGGTGTCTACCTCCCATTTTTATCACTGAAGTCTTCCTACTTTTTTATACTTAATGTTTTTTCAGTAAATGGTTAAATGTGAATAGTGTTTGCTGGGTTTATAGCTGTTACTTGTCTTTAGATGATTCAGCAAGGGACTTACACGAGCAAAAGTACCAGAAAAACATCAGTCAACATCATCTCATGTTTATTTTGAAACAGAGATTCGGGATATGATTAGTTGAATTTAGCAGATTTCCAGTGCAGACATGCTTATCTAAGTTGAAGCTGCATTACATTTCAGATGGTTTTTGGCTTCATAAAGAGGACCATGTTCTCATGTTGGTACCATGTCATATCATATTAAACTTAGAGTAACATGGACATAAATCTCACGGTCACTGTTGTTCCCCTGCATTTGCTTTTGGTGTTGCAAAGCCTGTGTTGCTTGCTAGTCCGATACAGTTGCTATTGCCTGCTAGAATGTGCCTGCCAGTAAGGTGGTGACCAGAGAGATACCTGAAGAGTTGATTTGCAGTGGGACATCCATTTATTAATGTGCAGTTTAGCATGGGTGTTTCCATGTCATCCTGTTCTTGCTTTTCTCTGCTTATGGACACAATTCTTAGTTTGTTGGTGCACACTATACCTCAGAAAAGGTGTGACTACAAAACTTCTAATGGAGTGAAGTGTCCAGGATAAATAAAAATAAGGCTATTATATTTATGGTAAAAGTAGTAATTAAAGTGTCCACTAGGTTCTGGATCTGTTTAAAAAGCCAAAAAACATATTTCCGCTGGGAACCGTGACTGTATGACCTCATTAGTTGTGAGGTTTCTTGTCAGTGATCTACTGAGAGCCAAAATTGTAAATTAAGCTAAGGAGCCATCTGAAAAAATGTCTGCAGTAGGACAGTCACAAGGTAAAGCTAGCCTCACCTGGTGTCCATGTATTTCTTTGGTGGATATCTTTGCATAGCTTCACTAAACTTAAGTCTCTACAAGTTCCACTGCAAGGTCAGTGTACAAGAGGAAATAAAATCTTTGTCATGTGGCCATATTTACGCTAACAGGTATGACTGAAGAGGTATAGGGAGTTGCTGTGGTCCATTAGTGGGCGAGGGTGACCCTGATGAAGTCCCCTAATACTGGTCTTTAGGCCAGCAGAGCTGTGAATAGAACTGTGCATCCCTGCCAGTGACCACAGGCATGGGCTTGTTCTCTGTGAATTCTGATGATGTGTTCATGAAGTTTTTCCAGGGAACAGAACCACAGCCATGTCTTCTCCAGAACTGATGACCAACTGCAGTCAGAGTAACTAAACTAACTAGACTCGGGTGATTTAGAGAAGGTCTGAAAGCAGAATGAAGATGTGGTTGTGTCATCTGTAGATATATGGTTTTAATTAGTTACATTTTTATTAGTTCAGTACCAGCAGAAACAGTGACATTTCAGCCTGTGGGCTCTCCCTCTGTACCCTGTTCTCAATGCTTGTGCTAACCAGGTACACCTCTCCATACAAAACTCCTGCTCTGAGTTTGCTTTAGATATGCCTTTAATTATCTGCGGCCCAGAAGGGCACATGAAAGCTTTAATGACCTTGCATTTTGCAAGAACTACTGCTAAAAGCAACTCTTCTTATGGATAAATGATAAATTAATCTAAAAACGTCCTGTCAAAACAGTTCAGTCACTTGGCCCTCTCTTTCTCCTCAGTGTACACACTACTCTGTTTTGTTTTATTTTTCCAGATCATTTGTCTAAAATGTTAATATAGCTAACATAGCTATAATATAGTTAATATAGCTAGCATAACTCTACGTGATTTAGGAAATAATTACAGGAGTCAAAAGCTCCAGGAATTCATAGAAGGTTTTCTTCACTCTTCCTGTCTAGTGAACACTTGGAACATGTTGACTGAGCTTTGTTCCCCTATTCCTTGATATTTGTTCAAGAAATATCTCTTGTGATTGTATTTCCAACTTAATGTTTTTTATTTTTTAAAAATTAATATGCATCTTCCATGTGTTGTTCATGTGATGAGTGTCTTTCAGGTTTCTAAATGTTCTGTTTCCCACATGGCATTTCAGTCTCTTCTTTTTCTCTGAGCAATAAAAAAAGTGAAAGATTGGAGATGGGTTTTTTGCACTTGTTAATTGAGTTGACCCAAACCTACAATATGTTTCTCCTTCCATGCACTTGAGAGTAGGGCCAGAGGCTGCTGCTGGCTGTGCAGTCCAGAGAAGCTCTGTCAGAACAAGTGTGAGAAAGGGGTTTTGCAGTCAGTGCAACAACAGAGAGCCAAAACTAATGGAATGAGAATGGTTGGGTTTTGCCAAGTTAGATACCAAACAAACTATTTATACAAATAATTAAAACTTGTATGTACAGACAAGGTACAGTAACTTCAAAAATATGTTAAAATTTACAGGTTTCGTTTACTAGTGGGGATTTGCCATTTTACTATGACATTCGTTGGAATGGTAGGGGGGCAGGTGTGTGACTGAGGTGAACCCTACCAGGGATGAGAAGTGGACCTGGCAGGGTGTTCAGCTTCCACCCTTCCCGTCAGCTGCTGCAGCGTGGGCAGCACAGTGGTGCCAGCCAAGCCAAGCTCGAGGGGTTTGGGTTTGTTTTCAGGCTCAGCAGGAGTGTTTGAGCAGTGGGTGAAGGAGACAGTGACATTGTGACACACTCCTCAGAAAATCACAAGTAAACGAATGGTGGAAGGAGGTAGCTACCAAACCTCTGAGATTGATCACCCTCAACACTACCTGCTTCCCCCTAACTTTTTTTCTCTACCCAGTACCCTGCCCATTTCTCCTGTACCTTTTCACTGATTAAAAGCCCTAATCTCCTGTTCAACTCTCCTGTTCCCCAAGCCACTGCCTTTAGACAGTGCCTGACAGCCTCCTTCTCCCCATCACTGTTGGCTGAGATGCAGATCCTGCCCCTCCCTTCCTGCAGGTCTGGCATCCAGCCTCTGCCGGAGCAGTTGCTGCCTGTCTCCACTTCCCTGGGCACATGAGGAGAGATGAGACCTGGGCAGGAGAATGCTGCCAAGCTGGGCAGCACTGTGTGCTGAGGCATGCCTCAGGGTTGCAGCACAGGTCCTGTGGTGAGAAGAATGAAAATCCAAACATAGCCTTAAAAATCAGTTTAAAACATGAAGTCCCAATTTTCATGTATAAAAGGAAGAAGGAATGAAACCAAGACGCCTCCAAAAAACCCTGCTTTCTCAGCACTGGCTTCCTCCAGCTTTGCCTCCTCTACTGCCTGCATACCATCTCCATTTCAGAGCACTACCTTCCTTCCTTCCCAGCCTCCTACCATGACACAGCAGACAGATGCCCCTCGCCACAGGTGGCTTGAGAAAGTCACAGTCCTTGCTGGCTCATCGCTGGCTGCCAAAGGGATGTGGATGACATCCTGCAGGCAGGGTGGCCAAGCCGTGCCAGCCTCCAGGGGCAGAAGTGTGCAAGCACGTCTGGGCTCCAGTGCCCATGGGGAGGACCTGCATCCACAGGTTGGGCTGGGGATCTTGGAGCCTGTGGGACAACCCCCAGGAAAAGGCATTTGCCTCTCTGCATGTTGAGTGTTACCATTTTATCCTGGTAGAGCTTCAGTAAACTGTGATGGTCCAGAGCCCTGACCAGCTGTATCCGTCTCTGTTCCAGACTGCTTTACCAACCTCCTGGTGCTACTCAAGACTTATCACCCCTTTAGTTTTCCCCTATGACTTCAGTCACAGCAGGAGTAGCTCCAAGCCTGGGAGCTGGGGAGAGGTGAGGCAGCCCTTGGGGTTAATGAGGAAGTATTTGATGTTCAAAGCTCATCTGTGGAATAGCTCTGCAGAGGTCAGGAGGCAGCACTGCTTTAGCTGACATGGAGAATTTCCCTTTGAATGTTCAGAATTGTTCTTTTGTTAATCTGGGAAAGCTGAGCCCACACCTGTCGATCTCTTCACAACCTGTGGTGTTCATGGAATCAAACCAGAGGCTGAATCTGAGCAGAGAGATGGAAATGTACTTGCCGTAGCACTGAAACAGTTATTCCTAGAAAACCTGCAGCAATTAAGAGAAAGCTCTAGATGGTTTATTTCAGTGGCTGGGTTTAGATTTTGGGGTTTTTTACATAAGTGCTTTTTATTATGGAATTATTGAATATCCATTTTACAGCTCTGTGTGTCAGGGTGGCAGAAAGGCTCATGCACTATGGAGGAAATGGGAATGGATAAAATTACCTGTAACCCCATGGTCTCCATAATCTGCTCACCCTGGTTTACAGCTGCAGGAAAATAATCCCCTTCAAATCGTACAAGAAATAAGTCTCCAGTTCTTCCTAAAAATGCTGAATGGAGATACTTGCTTTTGGGTTTGCCTGATGGCTGGGACAAGAAGAGTTGCACCAACTGACCTTCCAAGCAAACAGCTCAGTACCTCCCAGAGCCTGATCCCCTTTCCTATCCATGCTCTGCCACCGGCAGCCAACCTGGGATGAATAAATCTTGCATTTTCACATGCTACAGTTCCCCCTGAATCCTCTACACACTCCATGGAGCTGTTGGGGCAGCCTCTGCAGCTTCTCGGAGAATGGATCTGGACACTGGCTTTGGGGCACAGCCCCAGGCTGCTGCCCCACCTGCACCAGCACTTCTCCTCACCTCTTCCTTTTCAGGTTCACCTGGGCCTGCAGAGAGCCAAGCCCCAGAAACCTTGTCAAGGGGATTGCAGGGATTAAGCTGAAATCTTTATGTTTCATAACAGCTGTGCTGAAAGCTTGGTATTTACTGCACTATCCTGGAAGGTCAGAGCAGCAATCATGCCGGGAGAGGGACCTCTCAGGTGTTCATTTCTCCTAAAAGCATGCAGTCAGAAACTAGTTTCTAGTTTTTTGCCAGTTTGAGACAGGGAAGAAAAAAGGCTGCATTTCCCCTTTGCAACATTTTCCTTTTTTCATGTGTGTGGATATTAAGAGCTGAGCTTCACTGTTGAAAAGACCAAAATTGCTCTCCTGTACTTTGTAGGGCAAGGTATTCTCTCTACAAACACTGGAAAATATTACTGCATGGTCAGGCACATGACAGGACATGCAGATTGCTTTCTGTGGAAATTGCAATGCAGAGGTTGTTGTGACATGGGGTACGCAAAGTTCAGTGCAGAACTTGATGAGACTCTGGGTTCTCCCCACATAATCTCAAACCCACAAGGACAGGGAGATATACCTTTTCATAAGGATGGAGGCAAAGCTTGACAAATTCCTCTGTGCAGAAAAGATTACAGCTCTTAAAAAAAGAGAACATGGCCTCCTGGCTTGCACAGGCAGCTGCAGCTCTCACTGCTGGCTAACACCGATCTTACCGCATATTATTTCTCTCAGGTGACATCCTGCCTTTGCATTTGAAGAAAACCCAGCACTGTGCTGTTTGGAAGGCAATGCAACTGAATTCGTTTGAAGGCTGCAGATACTGTGAGGAGTCTCAGGGATCTGTGAGCATGGTGATGGGAAAGCACTGGTTCTGAGACCTGTGGATCAGGACCATCTGGTCTGTCCATAGGAAGAGCAGGATCCTGCCGCGATGCTGTCTGGTTTGCAGCTGCAGATGTGCAGCTGTGACACCCCTGTTATACAAGTTGTAAGGAAGGGTTGGCTGCTGTCAGGAGGTTTTGCTTCCTCACCCCAAATACTGTGAGCAAACCACAATTTCCTCAATCTCTTTAGCTGTTTAGAGCTAGCATTGCTCTCCAGTGGTTTATTTCTGGCAGTCTGAATAAGTGCAGAGTGATGCTTTGATGACATGCTTCTTGGAAATAATAATATTCATTGCCCATGCTCACCAAACGCGAAGCCAGAAGAGACCATGAGGTAATGGAGCCTCCCTTGGTGGCCACTCAGGGCTCTTGGCTCCTCTGGCTCAGTCACACTGATTCCCCATCTCCTCATGGAGGGAAACACTGCCTTCCCAGCAACCACTGCCAGGGAAGGGCTGGGATTCTTTAAGATGCAATTAAGTAGCAGACATTTAAATGTATCTAGATGGGGGAACAGAAAGGAGTTGATCTGCTCTGGGGAACGACTTCCTTTTCGTGAGGCTTTTAGCTTCCTCAGCTTCCCCTTTCTCTTCAGCAGTGTTTGGTTGCAGCTGCTTTAACTAGGAGAGACTTTGAAATGGGTGCAGTAGGTAAGGGCAGAAGTTAGAGAATTCGGGAAGCTTCACTTCCCACCAGTCATTGCCATGCCATCCATAGTTATAAAAGTTGTTCTGGAAACCACAGCCTATAATTAAAGGAGGTGGATGTTTTCACATTCTCTGCCTGTGTGTATGCAGTAGTGTAAAATCCTGGCTGCTCTTCACACCCCTTGTCATCCTCTCAGCTCAAGGACGGCATAACAGACATCTGCAAGGAGCACAAGCCAGCTTTGCGGGTGCATGTGCTTAGAAATAAACACCTCTAGAACCCAGCTCACAGCTGGGAACAAGCCTCAGTCCCTGATATTATCTGTGCAGTGGCACTGAATTGGATCTAACTGGGCAAGTGGCTCAGAGGGTTGTTGGTGATAAAACCCTGTCAGGGTTTGCTGTCCTGCAGGGCCAGGATGATGCCAAAGGCACCACATGAAGGGAGGAAAAAGTGGAGGAGCCAGGCCTGGGAAGAGGTGCCCAGAGCAGCAGGCCCTGGTTTCGCTCAGACACTGGAGCAAAGCACAGCGTCGGCCCAGGATCACGAGCTCTTCCAGCTGTTTTTTGGCATTGCACAGGAAATGTAAGGCAGCCCATTCTTGTGTGTTCCTTCTCTGCCGGCCTTTGCCACAAGGAGGGCGTGCAGTAAATGTGAATGCTGAACACATCCGTGGCTGCCAGCAATCCCCACACCCAATGTGGGTGAGCTGGGACTACAGTGAGGGTCCCAAGCCAACGCAGCAGAGACAATCACCCAGTGATGACACCTTCTCACATGGTTTTGTATTCAGACCTTAGCCAAGAATTACCAAATTCCCTTGACCCAGCAAATACATAAGAAAGGCATTTATTGAGAAAGGTGCCTATAGTCCAGGAAGTTGCTATCTTCAAGCTTTTCCATATGACAAAGGCGCAGGTGGTCCATGGTACAGAAGGGTATATGCACCAAATTGAACTCTGTGGGAGGACTGGAGCCATCAGCAAGGTGGGGAGTAGAAAGCAATGACTTGCAGGGCTCTCAGCAGTGGGTCTGGGTAACCCCAAAGTGCACTTTCCTCCTGCAAACCACCTGCGCAAACAAACCTGATGGTTCCCAGCAGGGTGGCCACACTGGCAGGTAAAAGGTACCTGGCCCCCAGGTGTTTGTAACCATTAGCCCAAGAGTCAGCAGGGACCAGTGACCTTCCTGGCCCCAAGACATTGCTTAAGAGTTTAAAGGGGACCTGTAAGCAATGATAAAATGCCCCAAAGTTCATATCCCTCTTCAAAATCTGGGGGTGCTGCATGTCTCCTTTGTTGTCAAGGAGGGGTTTAGCTGAAGGGAAGGGGAAAGTGCCCCATTTGCTTTGGCTGGAAATGTTTTTCTCCAAGAAACCCACCAAGCACATGCTGAAACCCCACTGGTGGCCTGATCCCCCTTTCTGTGTCATAGCACAGGCTCTTGCACCATTTGCTCCAGAAGTATTTATTTTTAGGGTTAATTTCTGAGCAGGGGAAGGTATTCATGCTCCCAATGAACGACACTGTTAAACACAATTTTCTCCAGGTTTACACACAAATAAAAAAGGCTGCACTCAAGCCAAACCTGGAATAGAAATGTTTCAAACCACCTCCCTATTGTTTACTCAATCCCAGAGCAGTATTGATTTAAGAATATTGTCTTGATGGTAACCTGCTGGAAAAGTTTAAATTTCTTTCACAACCTGGAGAGAAAAGGGGGCCTCTCAGTGAAGGCTCTTCCCAGCACTGGCAGGGGTTGGCACTCTCCAGGCAGCCAGCTGTGCCCATTAATTCTGCTGGAAGGCTGCCTTGGCCTATCATAGGAAAAAAGGAGGGTTCTAGAAAAGCACGAATTAAAGTAGCTGGTAATTTCCCTTTTGCCTATACCTGAGCACGCAGGTTTAAATGAGATACAGCTTCAGAGCAGTGATTTTTCAAGGCTGTGCCAGTGCCGGAGCACTGCTGGGGTTGGGCTGGCTCCTGGGTCAGGGGGCTGCACTCCTAAAACGCGGGATAGAGCTGAAAGGGGCGATGTATGCAGGGCCCTCTTCGGGAGCGTGTAAAACTGTGGGGCAAAAGGCATGCTTGTGTAAGCCGCGGAGGCTGCAGGAGGAAGGGTGTTTTCTGGCATCCCTTCCTCTCGCCAGCTGCTGCTCCCAGCGCAGCCGCAGCAGCGCTCGCACACCCCTGCGCCACCCACCCGCCTCCGAAGGAGCCCTTTTTGACAGGGAAGCGTCGCGTTGGGATCAAAGCCATTGCGCAGCACAGCTCTGCTGCCAGGCCGAGCTCTGCTCAGCAGGAAACTCCTCACAGCTGCAGAACGAGGAGCCGCAGAGGCTCTGGGCGGCAGGCCCGGCGCTCGAGGGACAAGGAACAGTTGTCACGCTGGTCTTGGACATGTTGTTGGGGGTTGCTTGGCTGTCGCCCCAAACTGCTCCTCCCTTCTAAGCTCGCAAGTCCACTCGTTCATCCTCTCTAAGGACACTTCCTCACCTTATGCACCTGCCTATCCCAAACACTGCGTCTCCGAGTAGCAACATACTGCAGGATTCCGAGTGTCTCCCTGCCCGTGTGTCCCACCGCAGGCAGTCCCGCTGCCTTGCAGGCTCTTCACAGGGATGGGGCTGACCACTGGGAACGGGTGCAGCTCTGGCTGCCACCATCCTGTCCAGTCACACTCAACTGCTGAGAGAAGTCAGGACAGACAAAGCCAAGCTTTTTCTTGGACAGAGAGGAACTACAAGATCACCCTTGGCCCAGGGAAATTCTCCATCCAGGACCAATACAGGATTTTGTTTTGTTTCCTGGGAGAGAGAGGACTGGGGTAAAGAGGGTAAAAACATCTGGGAACATAGGAGAAATGCCTGTTGCTGAAATTAGCTGTTGTTTTCCCAAAATACCTGGGCTGAACGCTGAAAGCTTTGGTGTGGCAATTTCATTTACATGAAGTAACTGCAGCACAGAGAGCTGGGGATGCCCACAGAGAATGGTGGTTGACACACTCCAGGATACTCTCAAATACTTTGCAAAATGTTGTATCACCTCTTTGCCATCAAACACCTGCCAAGCACTTGGACATCCCTGGCCCAAGCCTACTCTGTGCAGCCCGCTCTTCCACAAGGACAAGTTCTCGCTGAACCACTGCCTTCGTTTCCAGCAGCGATCCCAGCATTGCCAGCAGGGTTTCAATGATGAGGCTTCTTCAAAGTGAACAAAACCATGACCTCCTCTGACCACCCCGTCCACCAGCTGTGTATCTGACTCTGCTTCTGCTGGCTGCTGAGGGGCCAGAGCCAAAGGAACAGCTTCCACTTCTGCTTGTGACAATCTCTCCACTGAACTCCAGTTGAGTTATTAAGTGCCCAACAAAAGCATAAAATGTATATTAAAGGGACTTCAAAACAACATGCTTGGAATAGGATCTCAGTGAGGGAGAGACCTGAAAGTATAGTCTTAATTAAAGCCAATCTCCCTGTAATTATCTCAAGTTAATGGTCATTTTGTAATGTCGTGCCTACAATAATCTGAACTAATGTCCTTTTATGTATATTGTGATATGGAACAACATGCAAATCACTTCAGGGTTACCAGCTTCTCGTCATCCCCATCTATATCTTAATGAGTTTTATTTAGAAAGTATGAATTGAGGCAAAATAACTAGACCTTACCAAAGCCCCAGTTATTTTAGATCAATTATGATCAGAAATACAGTTCCATGAAACCATGGGGCCATATAGCTACCTGCATACATGTACATTCCCTGGTCACTAACTCAGTCAATTCAGGGGTTAAAACCACACTTTTTCTCACCCCAGCATAGTGAAATGTAAATAGGCCACTTGTTTTGCTGTTCTGCTCCCTTTATCAGCCATAGAGGGTCCAGAAGCTAGTGCATAGCTGGCAATTTTGCTGATAATGAGAAAGGCAGAGCAGCCTTTTTGTTTACAGCCATATCACCTCTGCTGACAGAAGTAAAAATGGGCTTTTGTCAATGTCTATAAACAAATTAGAAACTGCTCTGGAGAGACAGAGCTCTGGTGGCTCTAGTGAAGGCCCTGGCTGCCTGCAACACTGTTCCTCTCTGATTCTGGCCTGGTGTGAAGGCAGCTTGTGCACCCTAGCTGGGTGCAAACCGAGCAGGGCTACACTCCCTGGGTATGGTGGCTCAGAGTTTGCTGCCCTGGCTCCCACTTGTCACTGCAGTTCCACCAGGCAGTAATGGATGTCCTACAGCTGGCAGAAATTTCCATCAAAACAACAGGCTTTCATCAGAAAATGCCAGTTCATCAAATTCAGCAGGCTTTGAACCAGCAGAGCAGCTTCTTATGAACTTCTGGAAAAAAAAGAAACATTCTTTTCAGGACCTGTCTCATTTCTTCCTGGTTTCTTGGGCTGCACAGTTGCCCAGGACTCACACACCCACAGCTCTGCAGGGCTGCTAATATTTCAGACTTTTTATTTTCCAGGGCTGAGAAGCCTGGAAACGCCTAGCAGGAATAGGGTTTATAGGTCCCTGCAGCACAGGATGGAGTCTGGCATCCTAGAGGATATCATAACACACCAAGGACAAAAAGCTTCCCATGCCCAGGGAATAAGGAGCCTGGACACATTGAAGAGGACTTGGAAAATACAAAATGAAATTTCTGGACTAAAGGAAGTTTATAGGAACACCAAACCCTAAACAACCAATTTAAACCACAGGATCTCCATTCAGGTTTCATACTATCAAAACTTCATTTTGAAATTGAACATCTCCTTTGCTCTCTGTGAGGAACAGACCCACCACCTGTCCTCCCACCCCTGAGAAAGGAGAATGCTTGTGCTTTTTAACTCTCCATCCTTTCCTCTCACTTCTTGCGGTATATGCAAGTTTTCCTGCATATTTCTTATGGGAAAATACATTTCCCTCAGTGCTGCCTTCATGGTATTGAGGGCACACAATTTGTTGTTTTATCCAATGGCTTATCTCTCCTGTGTTTGATGTTTATAAGACCTATTTGCCAATGATTTCCAAGGTGCTTTAATAACAGGTGTTGCTTCCTTTATGTACGCCATAGTGAAATTGCCTGTATGAGATCCAGAGGTAGGGCAAATAAGAGACATAATGCTCTGGCTACGATAGTCTCTTTTCTGAACAGATGTTTCCTTCCACCACAAAGGGCGAGACTGGATGTCCAATTGGGTGGGTCATTTAATGCTGTTGGAGGGAGCAAAGGCTACTGTATGCAGTCCAAGGGCTTTTCAGGCAAGGTGACAAGCCCACAGCCCTCATTGTCTTACCCACACAGAGCTGTTTGGATGCCTTTCTAACCCGCGGCTCAGAGAAAACCGGTCCCCATGGATCAAACTAAAGGTGACATTCAGGGGCATTTTGTAGACATGCAGGTGCCTAGTTCTGACAGACACACTTCCCAGACCCCAAAGGAACACAGCACACACTTGTAACCTTCCTTATAACCTGAAGTGCTTCCATTGCTGTTTCTGGATTATTACCTGTGGCTAACCATCTGCTTAGTTATAAGCACCAGCTTGAATTTCTCATTACTAACCATACCAGATATCCACACATTCCTCCAGAGCTCTGGTTCAGCCTCACATAGTGCCGGTAGGCATAAAGGAGCGAGCATATGTTGCAAAGGGTGTCCAACCCAAGCTGAGAGCAGAGAAGGTGTCCCATAGTTCCACAAGGTTTTAAGGAAAGCCACTAAATACATCCCATTTCTTTTGCTTGCAGGGAGTAAAAACAGTGAGTGATGCAGGGAACAACAAGAGAAGAGAACATGAGGAAAGATGATGGGGAGAGAAAAGGTTTCCCCATTGTCACCACTGAGGCTTTGTGCCTACAGCAGGGATTATGAGATGACTTCTGATGTCAAATAAATCATGGCCTAATGCATCACCCTCTTTTCCTTACATTTACTTGATTACCAGACTACCTTGTGCATTAAAAGCACCTATCTCAAGGTCATAGCGTTGTTACTTCAGCAGAAAAAAGCAGAAATCATCACCATGCTCATCATGGTGCCTTTTGGACAAAAAACCATCAGAACCGCAGGCAACTCAGAATGAAAATGTTGTCTCTGTAATCAGCTGGCCATGCCCTCAGAAACAGAACAGATGCCAAAAATAAAATGTTTAGAAGAGGTTAGGATTCAATAAGTGGAGAGACAAACACTTTTTTTTGGGAATGGCCTGTCCTTTTCCCGTCCTGATGGCATAGGTTTACTGAACTCAGAGACACAAGACTGCTCAGTCCTTCACCACTTTCTCTTTGGTTGTCTGTTTTTGCTGTGTTTGCTGCTGTCAGAGAGAGTTCTGCACCCACTCACTCACATCCAGTTGTCAAGAGAGCTGATCAGCACCTTGCGCAGACATCTGTGCACAGAGCATGTCTTTACTGACTGACCTCCACCTCCAGCACTGCTTCACTCTGGGCCTCAGCAGATTTCCACCACAGGAAAATTTGGGCACTCCTTCCACTGCTTTGGTTTTGATTAAAAACATAGCTTTAATTCTACTCATGATTTTGTAGAACTTGGATAATTTTAACAGAGCTTTAAAAAAAACCCCCCACATGATTTTTCATCTTCTAATTACTGCATCAAAGCTTGAAAAATTATAGATTTGCTACAGTCCATGTTTCAGATGAGGGCTCAGTGCCAGTTTGCCATTGGGGACTAAAGATAAAGCAAAGATGAAAGAATAAATGCAGTCCTGTGTGTTCAACACAGAAGCCAAACTGTTTCAAGGCACGTTTCAGCTACAGCCACATAACTGATTGGGAAAGGAAAACAGCTACAGTTCGAGAGAATTCAGTGCTAACTGGACCAATGATTGCTCTCTCTCTTAAAGGAATTTTATCAGAAAAACAAAAACATCCTTAATATTCCTAGCACAAACCAGGCATGGATCCAACAATATTTTACCTCTGAGTAACTGGGGAAATGAGCTTTTTCCACCGTGCATTCTACTGCAGTGACTCACCAAGGAACTCAGGCATCCTTGCACGGTGATCCATCAGGAGCAGTGCTCAGCCAAGCATTTGGCATCACAATCACGGGCAGCAAGCAAAGTGAGGATTTATTTCACTATGGGTATGAAATGCATAGTTCATTATGTCCACTATGCAGATGAGCTGAGCATATAACCTCAGAGAGCTTCATTACAATACTAAAGCATGGTGAATGCTGGTTTTCCTCAAAGTTCTACCAGTATTGTATCAAATACTCAAAACAAAGCCCTATTCATGTCAGTTTATGGTGGTTTGTCCCAAATCACCAGGGGATCCGTTCTGTAAAGCACAGACATCCATAATCCTGTCTGGGAAAAAAAATACAGGAAAATATTCACAGGACAAGGGTTGGCCCTACCCATCTTGTGCTGCGAGTGTTCCCTCCCACCCACCATCTCAGGAGAATAAAGCATATTTATTCTCACTACTGTGTGAAGGAAGAGATGCTGATTGTTTAACAAACACACACCTTTAAGCTCAAAAAGCACAGCTTGATGATGGAAAAGAGCCAAGAGGACAAGCAGACCTGCTTTTCTTGCTCCCCTTTGCTTCTCCCCAGGTAAATGGCTCCCCTCGCCCAACCCAGCCACCCCCTGCCTCCTCTATGGGCAGATTCAATTCACTGAAGCAGCAGTATCCAGTGCAGTGGGGGGGCGGGGGGGAAGGAATAGTCATCTATTTCCAGCTTCGGAAGTTGTGTTGTCCTGGCAAAGGGTCTGTGGAGCATGACAGCCGGCACAAGGAAGGGGGCTGGGCTGCAGGTGAGAAATGCGGGCGCGGTGAGGATGCGCTGTCGCTGCTGTGTCGCTGAGCCGCTGCCCCGCTCGGACCGTGAGCGAGGGAGGCGTCGGGGCAGACCCAGATGTGCCGCGTCCTCACCCGCAGGGCGGTGCGACCCAGCTCCCAGTATAGTTTGTAACGACTCGGGAGCCTGACAAAACGCCTGAATCATGGCCAATTATTCATGTGTGGTTTTTGATGCGTTAGAAAGCAGCTCATGGAGACAAGTTGTTCTGACAGTAAGACACACCTTGTTGCTCAGCTAGGGGAGAAGGCATTTGCGTTCCAGGGGATATTACATGAAGTCCTTGACAATTCCTGCTTACCAGCCACCATCCTGAGACCTATCCAAACCACACAGAAGTCAGTGTTAAGGCCTGACAGTTCCAGTCACATTGGGACCCCTGTTTTTTCTGTCAAAATAAATGCCAGCATAATGGAGGTCTTTACATGCAATATATCCTATATAAAAGGAAGCCATCGGTGTACCTGTTTACTTGGTGGTGTATATTTTTGCAATGAATTAAAATGCTAAAAATGCCAAACTGAATTTCAAGGACTAGGCTGAAGTTATGCACAGAATATATGCAGACTGGGTGCAGGAAGTACCACGCCACTCACTGGTTTTGGGGAAAACAAGACAATGGAAAATGCCCCTCATCTCACATTTGCTCAAGCATTTTTAAATGACTGTGCAAGATCTTTCACACCACAGTGAATTACAGAGCTGGAAATGTGTCTGTCACTGTACCAGAGCAAGAGAAGCAAGGTAAGAAACCAGAATTAAAATACAATAGTGCCAATTTTTGAACTCAGCTGTAACTATGGCAATCTTCATTCACGGTATTTAACTGAGACTATAGAAAAATAGTGCACTGAGCGAGCTTGAATAAATTACTACATCACTGACTTTCAAATGTTTCAAAGACATGAACTTTTACAAAAATAAAACTTTTTAAGTTTGTATTTGCAGAAATCATTTGACATTACCTCTGCATTGCCTGTTCATGTTGACTACAGGGTATTGGCTTTTCAGAGTAGCCAGGTGTTAAGGGAGACACATTTCAAGAGGACAGGCAAAAAAAAGAAAGACATTAAACACAAAATTAAGTATTAACATAAATTCTAAAACAATGTCCTGTTACTGTGCAGTTACTGTTAAAAGCTGGCACTGTCAGCAACAGTATTTTACGTTTCTTGGGTTGTATAAAGTCAAAAGGGGACACTGGCCCCAATTCTTCTCTCACGTAAATATGTGTTTTTCCCTCCCACCTTCACTGTCGTCAGCAGCCTCAGCTTGCTGCATTGTCACAGTTCCCAGTGCTCCCCATACATAAGCTCGAATAAAGGAGTAGTGTGGTATTAACAGAAAACAAAACAAAACAGAAGCAATGGATCAATAGAGTACATTTCCTCTCCCTATCCAGCTCCCCTGATGCTCTGGGCTGTCAGCGAGTGCTTCACTCACCAGCTGCTCCCTGGTATGTGGCACAAGCCTGTTGTTCCTCTCTGCTTCATACAGCATTTTTCTCTACTCTTCTGGTACAAAAAGTGGCTGTAACTGAGAGAAGATAAAGCAAAAGGATGAAAAATAATAATTTTCAAACATCAAAGCCAAACCTTTCTTTATAGAGATCCTTTGTTTGAGACAGTCAGTGAACGAGTTTTCACTTGCTATTTCCTGATGTCCAAGAGAAGCTGAAGAATGCTCTGGGTGCTGTATTTATTTCAACATTCACTATACCAATGCATCATGTGGAGAAACTGTGCCATATGTGTGTCTGACAAATACTTAAGCTAATCTACAGCGACACAAGTTTAGTTAGTGGCGCTTGGATGCAACAAGGAAGACATTTTAATTCACAGGGATGGGCACATTTCTGGCACGACTTATCACTGAATCCCAACCAGGCCAGGGACATCTGGCTTCCCAATATCACACTTCATCTGGTGATTTGGCCTTGGTAAAAAGACCAAACAGGCTTGGCCACAGTAACAAAACAAAGGTAAAGGTGGCAAGGCACTTGGCAGAATTATGTTTGGTGCAAGCAAGATAAAATAATGAAAACATGATGGCCTGGCACTGTGAGTCTTGTAAAGATGGCCTTAAGGAATGACCCTGAAAAATGGTACAGTGTGGGAGGAGACTCAGTTATGATATAGTCCCTTTTCCCTTAAGTTTTCTTTGAAACTTTTTTTTTTTTTTGAGAAAGACCTGACAGCAAAACAACATTTTTAAACATTTCTTTCCTGACATGATGGGAATGTTTGAGTGTGAGCCTTGCTGCACTATGTGTTACAGCCTGAACATTGTGCAGCAAGTCCCACGCCTTTGAGCACAAGTTGGGCATGGGGAGTGCACTTCTTGTGCACATGAGAGCCCTGGTATTTCGCTGTCTGGAAGCAGTTCAGAGTTGTTGACGAGGCAGATTTGCTAATCAAAACTCCACATGGCTGAAGGACACACACACACTGACCTTTACTACAGCCCTGGGAATGCTGCAGCAGCCTGAATTGACTTTCTAGATTTGCTCCCACTGCTGGAGTTCTTTGCAAGTTCTGGTGGGGATACTGTGCCTCTGAACAAAGCACCTTTTTAATATGTACTTTTCAGAGAGAAGGGAGGAATTATCTCTGATTCAACAGGACTTTCAGATACCCTTTCCAGATTCGTACAGTGGTTTCATTCAGTTAAGCAGACTTCAAATTAAAAGTTAATTTAATAACTTCTTATTTCTCCTGAGGTGCATTTGCTCTCCTATTCAGACGGCTGAGAAAAGTAAGTCAGAAGAAAATTCCTCCTTCTCTGACAAAGGGTGTAGGAATTCTGAGAACTGCCTGGCAGGAAATTCCTGCATCAACACCGTTGCTGTGTGTTTGATTCAGTTGTGCTCATTTTCCAAGTGTGTTTTATAGCCACCTCCCACATGGCAACGTGTGAGCAGGTAAAGTATCATCAGCTCTGATGGGCACCCTTTGTCTTCCCAGGAAATGACTAAATGCTATCCTCAAAAAGCTGACCATTGGAGAGTAGTAGAAATTACAGACTCATGTCTGGCACAGAGTGTCATATTTGCAGCTGTACTGACTGCCTGCCAGGAGCTGTCTGCCTACAGAACATGCTGTCTTACAGCTGCTCGACCCAAGATAGTCCAAGAGGATAAGAGCAGTGTTAGAGAAGTGAACAGACTTTCTGTTTGCAGATTTCCCTTGCTTGGTTCTATAGCTTTTTTCTGGGGAAAGTGAGCTTGTTGGCAGTCTCCACATGATGGCAGATTCAAGAAGTGTTTTCTGGATTAACCTAAGGCATTGCTTTTTGACTCAGGGCAAGGTGTCCATTATTAACATGCAAGAAAAAAACCCTAGTGTGTGACTCCTATATTTTACCCACTGACACATGCAAATACAAACCAGAATGACTTGAATACAGGAAAATCACTGGGATTTTTTTTTTCCCTAACATCTTCAAACCCTCACAGCTTCATAGAGCCTGTTCTCCCTTATTCCAGCTCTTCTTTTAGCTGTTCCTATTTAATACTAGTAATCACCTTGTGTCATGATACCGGGTATAATGTAATAGACTAACATGTATAATTCCTTTATTTAAAAAGTTCTTGTTCTTCTGAACACAGTAAAAAGCAAGAGCCCACCTGTGCTTACATTCAAGCCCTTTCCAGGAAGTCCTTTGCCTCAGTATTCTCTTTCCTTTCAGTGTCATGTCCCTGAACTCAGTTTACTGTGCCTTTTGCATTTCTAGCCTTTTTAATGATTTTTTTTCCTCTCCTACATGCACACATGTGACTCCACAACTTCTGGCTTAACCACTTTCTGTCTGTATCATTTACCAGTACATCGCATTGCAAGCCGGTATGGGAACACTTAATTTTGTGATATTGGTGTAATATTTGGGGAGGTGGATTGTACTGGTTTGATTTTCAGTAATCAGAGTCAGTTAACTGCTTCCTCATGCCAAACAAATCTAATGTATTTTTTTCTCATCACATAGCTTTTTCTTACTATTTTCCACAATAGTTAATATAATCACAAGTTGATTACATTTTGCTGCATGAAAAGGGAAGTAAATTAGAATTGCACACATGAATTTTGCAAATGGCCAAAATTATGCTGGGATAGCTCCACAGGCTGATGGAGAGAACAAAAATCACTCCCAGGGTATGGGTGTGTATTCCCTCCTGCTCCCCTGGCCCGCTGCAGTGCCCTTCCCTGCTGCCAGAGACTGCTGCCTGCCTTGCTCTGCGTGCTGAGCAGTTGGTGGAGTCATGCCCTGAACTGCTCTGTGAAATGATCCAAGTTTAAAAGTGCTTTTGGGAGAGTTCAGAGCACTTTCATTTTAAAGTATGATTGGACACGTTCTTGTATGGGTGGTGACTTGGAGGGCCTGGGAGGGGACATGAAGGAGGAAGCAAGAAAGGTCTTTCTGTAAATGAGGGTACAGCTGGATGGCTTAAACCAGACAGTAGACAGACTGAACAGAAGGACAGCAATCTGCCCTAGAGACTCCAGAGTTATCTGTTCTCGTGCCTTTAACCTGCATGGCAATCAGTATGACTGAGCCAGAGTACACAAGAGCACAGTGACACATCACAACCCGGTTGTCCGCTGGGTAGATCAAAGCACTCTTCGCACTTCGACCGCGGATCTTACGTCTTCCGTTGGGATCAAATGGTGAGGGAGATCAATTGCTGTGAGCACCGAAAACATGAGCAGGAAGACTGTGCCTGTGATGACAGTATTTGTGAATGCATTTGTTTTCTAGTATTGAAAGTAAATATTTTATTCATTGTCTCATGTCAATGCATGATTATACCAGCAACACATTTAAAAGAAACAAAAATATTGTGTGTAGTAGTTTGCTAAGGAAACTGAAATAGTGAGTTAGGTAAATTATCCTTGATAACCCAAACTGTAATTTAAAACGCAAATGCCTTTCTGAGCTCATCTATTCTAAGCTAGATAGGGCCCAGCATGTTTCAGTTTTTAAATAACTCATTCCCATGACCTTTGCAATGCACTACCTTACACAACAGTGCAAAAAAGAGCCTCATACACATGACTCAGGCTGCCTTAGGGTTCGTGAAATTTAAGAAGGCAGCCTACATAACATGATCACAAGCAAAAGGAAAATAAAAGATGGCTTATATAACATCCAGACAAATTGAACAAACCTCTGCAGTTACACAAGGCTGCAGGCTGCAGAGATTCATCCAAAGTTCAAAGAAGTTTCAAAGAAACAGCCCGATGTGGCTGGTGTTTAGCCCCAGTGTTTAAAGTCAACACTAATAGAATAAATAATCCTTCTTCTTAAAATACTACGCTAAAACACTTAGCTTGCAATCTGGACTTGCTCCAGGGCATTAGAAACACATCGAGTAAAATGATTATGGCAAAGGAGTAAGGTGCCTGGGCTGCTAACTTGCAAGCCCAAAAGGTTCACAGGAAACACTCGTCCTGAGCTCCTGAGAAGCAGCAGGGTGGCAGTCATCTTGTGCTTCCTGAATGTCCCCCCGATGCTCCTAGATCTCTGTGGAGGTTCCTCAGAAGCACAGCCCATCTGTGGGGGAACATGTGATCATGCACCACCTCCCTGGCCTCTGCCACAGGGACATCATTGAGCTGTGCAACTTAATATGCAGGTTATTCAGACTTGCAAGCCAAATCCAGCCCTGGGCTAGAATCCAGATCCAAGGAAAGCACCCCACTACCAATGCAGGGCAAAATTAGAGTGGGGATCCCTAAATGACCTTATAAAAAATTCCCCAGGACAAGAAAGGCACCCCTAAAGCAGGCCTGCTGGAAATGGTCACACTCAGGCCTTCTCTTTTGATTAACAGCCTGGCTGGCACAGGAGCACAGCTTTGTTCTGCTGAGACAGCCAGGATCTCTCGGAGGGAGTTGTCTGCCTCCAGATCCACTTGTGAGACACAGTGTTGCTCCTTGTGCTTGTTCCTATCTTACCATGTGACAGCCTAGTGGCTAACGCTTTTAACTGTGAAACGCTGGTATAATTGCTAGCACCATTCCACGCTGCCTCTTTTTCCAGGTGTGTCCTGTTACTGTCTGGCTGTAAGTCAGCTGAGGTGAGGGCAATGCCCTACCATGCAGTGCAGACTAGTCACTCACACAGGAATCCACCACTCCTTGGCTCAGAGGCAGCAAATGAGACTCTGTAACCTTTTGCTTAGGACACCTGCCTGGAAGAACAGAATATTGGATCTAGTCAGAGAAGGGGAGAGGTTAGAACAAACACATGTTTGGTTTGTTGTTTAAAAATATAAATTAAGCATATAGTATAAAGCAAATAGTAAATATTTATGTAGATGGGGTCACTTGAGATAAGAAGTCTATTTATCAACCAAGGAAACTAGTAACCTAACTCACCCTTTTTCTACAGAAAAAAATAACAAGTGCTTATATTTTTTCATCAAATACAAACTCCAAAGGATACAAGGTCTTATTTTCCCAGCATTTAGATAAGGCTAAACTGAGAAAGGCAAATAGGAATGAGAGGGAAGTCACTTTGGTATTCTTTCTAAACTCCGTTGTTACAAGAGGAAATGTAACCTGATCTAACCCTGGGCCCCAAGACATGTAAGAGATTAGTTCAGAGCCTACCCTTGGTTCTAAATTGAAATTTCTAATTTTATCTTCCATGACTACTTTTCACTTCAAAGTATCCCCTCATGCTAAGACAATAACACTGGTACTTCTAGTAATTGCCACTGGTTGCTCTTTCTCATTGCTGGAGAAATTAGTAGTCTTTAACATTCACATTTGCATAGAAAGATCTCAACTCAAATAAACCAGCTGTTTCTATAGACCATCCATTGGCTTCCATCTCTTGACTCCAGTGACCTCAAGTAAAGACAAAAGCTGTATCCAATTACCGGCCTTGAGCAATCTTTTATTTCAGGGTATCTTATTTGATAAAATGAACCCAGCATATCATTGTTCCAGCAGCATTAGGTAAACAATATTTTATCTGTTGAAAAGAGTAAGCTATTCTCTGCATGGAAAAACGCAGGCAGATTCCCCTCCCAATTTTAATCTCCACTACTTCCCCTGAGGTCTATTGAATCTTTTGCATGGCAGCCATTATAACTGCAATTGTTGTTACTTTTTAAAATGACTGTAACAAAGAAATATGAAAAATGCACATGATGAACTACAGCTGGAAAAGGGATCAGACCCTTCAGAACCAAGGTAATTACTGGATTGAACTTCCTGATATCCTGAAAGTAAATCCTCATAGCCAGATGCTGATAATATCCTAAGTATAATTCTTGAAGCTGGCCAAAAAATTATTTTTCAACAACATTTTTCTACAGAATTTCCTTTACTTCATCAAGCTGTCAGAATGCTGTATTCCCCAAACTGGATACCAGACCCTGAAAAACAAATCCAGGTGAAGAGTGCAAACTAGTGCACAACTACTACCAAATGAAAAAAATGCATTTAATTCTCTGTTAATGAGATGGGAATCAATATACAGGATGGTACAAAGAAGTCCTGAGGGGCAAGAGGCAACAGATACAGGCTTAACAAGGAAAATTCTGATTAACTAAAAATTTAAAATCTTCCAAATGAAAGTGGTGAAGTACTGGAACTGGGGCCCAGGCAGACTGGAGCACCTCAGTCCTCAGAGATGTCCAAAACGGGAGTGACCAAGTCCCTGAATGACCTGACCTAGCTTTGAAGGTGGCCCTGCTTTGAGCAGGTCCTGTCTGACCTCAATTACTCTCTGACTCTAGGATCTGAACTGTTGAATGAGTCAGACCCATTGCTTCAATTCAGAAAGGAATTAAGAGAGAAGATACAAAGGCCCTCCAGAGGAGACAAAATAAATTAAACTATCCAGGAGTCCCACAATGACAGCAAAATACCCACTGAAAGCAATGGTCTGTGATTTGCCATTCAACTTTCCTTTAGAAAGGGCACAGAACAGATGAATCATGTGGCTCAGTGCTGCTGGTTTACTCTAAAGTTGATATTCTTAGATGTTCTTTAAAAATCACCTTTTGCAGGGCTCATTGTAAAACTTCAGAAATGCTCACTGTACTCAGGAACCCAGCTGTGTTGAGGGAGGACAGATGCACCACCCACAGCAAACATTCTCTGAAGGCAGCAGAACACTTGAATGTACAACCAAATTTCCTTTGAAGCAGACTGCAGAGCATAGGCCACCGCTGTTTGCAGGTACTCCATCTGCTCTGAGCTCTACTGACACATTTATTTTTGCCACATAATGCTCCTGATTTCCGCTAAAAATAAATTGCTGCTCTGTGGAACGGCATACTCAGATTGCTGTCATTGCTTCTGTAATGCTCTCAGGAAAGGCAAGAACACAGTTTAGTCCTGTCCACTCCTTCCTGTTTATTCAGTACCTGGCATGTTTGTTTCCCTCATTTTCTCCCTTGTTAGGCTTTTCTTTCTGCTCTCAAAACTTATATGACTCTTCTGCCCTTTTTTCCTGCTCCAGGTTGGTATGGCAGCAGGCCAAGTGTTTGATGTGTGCACTCAGTTTTAAGACAGGTTTTATGAGCAACTGCTCTTTTCAGCAAGCACAGAAGCAACACAAATGTTCTGTAACATTGTGTGCAAGAATACCATAAGTATGTTAAGGAGTCAGAGGATATAAAAACAAGTGAAATATTATCCTGTGCTCCTGAACTAGCTTTCAGTAAAAATGAGTCAATAAAAATGAATCAATAAAATATTTATACATAAGGCAAAAGAACCTATTCAAACTAGAAGGTTACTACCAACACTTGATTTCAAATGAAAATGGATTTTGATGATCTGTAATGGAGTTTCTCTGGAAATGTATTTTTTTGGAAATGTGTGTTGGGGTAAGTACTGCTCCACTTTAGCTGCAGTGATAATGCATAGCTGCCTGTTGGTTCTGCAGTGCAGAATTATCCACTGCTGGCAACAGGCACAGCAAGGCAAGAACTGATGTCTCTTGTTATACTCAGTTGATAATTCTTTCATCCAGGGAAACACACAAACTTTGCATACCTTGAAGTAATTACAAGTACTTGCTTTTCCACCAATCTCTGGTGTAAAATGTTAAATGTGGAACAACATGTTTTTATTCATTAAAATATTTTTTATTCTTTAGAATCAGCAAAAACGGACGGTTGCTCAAAGTGCACAAAAAGGTCTTGGCAACAGCAAGATGAAGAGAAGAAAAATCTAACTTTCCAGTTAGATTGCAACATTCAACTTCTGGCAGCACACCAGCAAACTCACGTAAGCTTGAGGAGCAAAACGTCAGCCAAATTTTAGCATTTTGTCTTTAATTTGTGGGATTTATATGTGGCTGCTAAGGCCAAAATCTTTTCTCACTCAGTATTTTAAAATTCAAATTTTGTCTAATGTTCAGAGATATCAACAGGATACTGTGAGACAGGGAGCTACAACTTCCAAGACTAATATCCCCTCTCCTGGCCTTAAATCAGGAAGAAGGGGGATAATTAAACAGGGAGCTGTACCACTCACCTTTCAATTTCACAGCAAATTACGGAGAATTGAACTAATGGTGTCAGGGTTTGGAATACTTTTCTTTTTTTAGCTCTCTGTGTTAGAATTTTTCCCCATTCTACTTGCTGGAGGGTATAATGGGTCAGTGATTAGTTACTGGAAAGCAATAATGGG
>VYZT01006617.1:37626-52765 GCA_013400735.1 Pomatostomus ruficeps | reverse complement strand
AAAAAATATATTAGTAAAAGACTGTTATTCCTCTTTTCTCATACCATTACCTAAAAGCCCCTTGATTTCAAACTTTTGCCAATTCGGAGGGAAGGGGGTCACATTCTCCTATTCTAAAGGAGGCTTCTGCCTTCTTTAGCAAATACCTGTCTTTGAAACTAAGACAAATGGGTACAAGATATTCTGAAGACCAAAAGTGCTAAATGCTAATTATTTTGTGGAATTTTCTAGGTAGGCAACTCTAAACAGCAACATTCTCTGTGGAAATCATACATGAAGCCACTCTACAGACTCCTTACTTAGAGGGACACGAGCTGATTGGTGGTGACTTCATCCCAATCCATTTCTGTGCATCCACTTGTAGAACCATCACTCAGATTCACCCAGGCAGAAGTCTGTCTTCCCACAGCCTTCTTTCTTCTGACAGGGTGACAAGGTGCCTTGATAGTGCCACTTTACAAAGTCTATAAGAAAATTTCTGAACTTGGGGGCTTTACAGTCACTCTTGCTGCAAGAAGAAAATTATGTAAATGGCTGTTACTTCAGCACATTCTGGCAATCTATTTTTAACCATGTGCTACCATTAAAAAGGAATGCAAATAATTTGTTTTTCCATGCTGTTTAATGAAGTTTTTAATGTACAATGGTGTCTGTCAGATGATTTTTTTTTTAAGTCACACAGAACACCAATAAATGTTAATACTCTGTGTTTTCAACTACTGCCTTGAAAGACTTGCATTTTTAAGGATGGCATCATTTTATCTTTCCAGCTGGTTTTCACAGAGAGGGTCACAGGGCAGTACTTTCCATACCCTCACATTTCAAGTAGAGCTCTTGAGCCTTCTGGGCACTAAGTGCAGATTTTCCTTTGTTTCTTCCCCTGGTTTTGGTACACAGCTGTACACATCCTACTAACTGGGTAAAGACATAAATATAGTCAAAATTATGTTTTGTTACAGCTGCTGAGGGAATGCTAATTGCAAAACACCGAGGCTTGCTAACATCTGCTGCCAACAATACACAGCAAAGTGGGCATCCCAGACACCCTGAAAAATAGTAAGGCGTGAGAGCACAGGTACCTATAAACAGAGAGATGATCAAGGAAATCAAAATACTGTCGAAATTATATCCTTTCCATATATAGAAATGTACATGAAGAGTAAATCTGGATCAGAGTATCCCAGAAGCAAACACAAAATTGAGTATTGCCCTAGAGATGTGGAACAGGGACAGGACAGTAACTAAGAGAGAGGAGAGAAGGGAGGGAGGGGACGCTGCTGCCGCACCTGCAGGAACGACAGGAGTTGCCCTTCAAGAGAAGGGCTGCTCCTTCTTCGTAGCTGCTGCCCTCAAGCCATTCCTTGCTGCCTCTGACAGCAGCAATGTCGGGGCAGAGAGGTCCCTGGTCTTTGGCACTCCAGAGCAGCCTGCTTTGCCTGGAGAGATTCTGGAGAAAACAAAACACTACGGGGCAAATTAATCAAAAACCTTCCAAACCCCACGTTTCAGTACAAGCTTCAGTGGTCTCTTGCGGAGTTAACATGCTTTGTGACTGTTCAATTCAACTAGAACGTTTCAAGGGGGGAAAAACCCAAAAAAGCACCACTCTTTAAAAGGAATTCAGGGTAAATGCCAATAGGCCCTACAAAATTTAGACCCTTTCTCATATTCGGTTTCCGTAACAGTCAGAAGTTGTGTCACTCTGAGTCCTGACCAAAGGAGTGTGGGGGGCTTTCTCAGGGCAGGGAGGTCCCTGACTTAGCGGACAGACTTTAGCGGTCTCTTGCGGAATAGACGTGCTTCGTACCCGTTAAAGACACTTCACGAAGGTTTCGGGGGAGAACCCCACGGCCGCATTTCCCACTCGGAAAAGCGCACCCCGGGGGCTCTCCCTGCCCTCACGCAGTCCCTGGCGGGAGGGGGGCGAAGACCGCCCGCGCCGCCGCCGCACTCGTGCCCTCCCGCCCCTGCGCGGTGCGCGCGCACGCAGCGCCCCCTTCTCCCCCCGCTCCCCGCGCGTTCCCTCAGCCTCTGCGTCACGTGCCCGCCTTGCCCTCTTCGGCAGCCAATCGGCGCCGCGCCGCGCGCCGCAGGGCCCTTTATAAGGCGCGGCCGCCGCGGGCGTGAGGCGGTGGCTGTCGGGGGTGCGGGAGTCGGGGGTGCGTTCCGGGCGGCGCGGTCCTTCCGCTCGCCTTTCTTCCTGCGCCGCAAGGTCCTTCCACCCGTCTCCCTGAGCCGCCCGGGAAAGGCCCAGGTCTGTGCCCGGACGGGCGGAGGAAGGAGGAGGTGGTCGTGCCGGAGGCGGGCGGGCGGCTGGGGAGGGGCGGCCATGTCGGGGCCGCGCCGCGCCTGAGCGGAGAGCGGTGTCCGCCGCGGCGGCGCGCAGCGGAGCGGGCCCTGCCCCTCGCCCTGCCGGAAGGGAGAGCGGGGCTTGGTGCCTGGGCGGGCGGCGGGTGCGGGCAGTCTCTGCGGAGCTGGCTCGGTCCCATCGCCGGGCGAGCGAGCGGCGGCGCCGTGCGTCCGCAAAAGGGCTGTGTTTGCGTGTCTCCTCCTGTTTGCCGTCCCACCTCCGTGCCGGAGCTCTACGTCTTCTCTAACAAACTCTCTGCCTTGCTTCTTCCCCCGCCCCCCGGGCTTCTGCTTTGTGGATGTTGGCGGCTTCATGTTGTGACAGGAGAATGTGTATATGTCCTGGGCCCAGGCGGATCGGTATGTATCTCACTCCGTCGAGCGACGGGCTCGGGGGTCGGATGGGACCTGGGGAAGGGGCTGCTAGGCTGGGCTGTGTCTGAGGGCTGAGGCCGGAGAGTAGGATTAACGGTGTTGCTTGTGTTGAATGCTTCTTGTTCCTCCTCCCCACCTCTCGTCCTCCCAGCTGGCTCATTCACGTCTGTCAGGTGTAGGAAAGGTACCCGAGTAAGTGTTTTTACCTGAAGCCATGGGTGTCTCGGGCACAGTGTTTTGGAGAAACCTGTCTGTGCAGTGTCAATTAGCTCCAATAGTATGGCTATAAAAAGCCTTTTTTAAAGAAAGGTGGAACATTTTTCAATTTTTTTAGTGTAGTACTACAAAACCCATAAGTTGACCCTCGGACTCATTATTGGTCGTACTATATTTACAGTTAGAAAAAATAGCACTTGTACCCTGCTCAGGGTTTGGAGAGGTATTTACACTGGATTGATTCTAATATCTTGACAAATCTTAATTGAACTATAAAATTTCTACTTCTTCTCTGCCATCTTTTGATCAGCCATAATCTTGGGCTCTTAATTATATATAAAGGCTAGGTGGAATTATATTTGGGGCATCTGTGTTGTGGGGGTAAATGGGAGAGGGAGACTTTCACTTCAGTTCAGGTTTGGACACTTGTAATTATGCATTTACTTAATCAACTTGGAATTATTGAATCTGGTATGTGAAACAGACTGATCTCTTAAGCTGTCATAGATCTACTGTAAATGATAGGAGCCATGGTAAAATGTGAGGCCAACTTTTTACTGCTTCCTCTTGGATTTCATGTAACATGATAAACTAATGATTAAAAATCAGTAAAATATCCTCTGGTGGCACTGCAGAACTGTTACAGCAGCAATACGTTTGTATTTTTGCTTCATCATGGACCAACAAAACTGTCAGAACAGTTGAGACACCCCTGTTGGTCAGCACTAAACACAAATGCCGAGCAGTCAGGAGAACTTGATTCAGTGGGAGTCTAATGAGAGACCAGTGCTGAAGCTGAGGTGCTGCTGTAGGCCAGACGCATCCATAGAACCTTAAGGTTACTGTTCTGTAAGCAAAATTGTTGCTTTTAAATGTCATGTGAAGAAATATACATAACTGTTACCAAAATAGCTCCCATATAATTAGACGGCAGTGAATAGACTTTAAAATCTATATTTGGAGTTGCAGTCTCCTGCTGTCATGCTGTGTGCATGTGAAGCCTGGAGTGGAGAAGCAAATGGCTAACATAAATTCATTGTGCATCTGGAAGCTTGAGCCAACACACTGCTGTTGGGTGTCTGGACTACAGCCTGAGCTCTTCCTAGTTCCTGCACAACAGAAAACTTCAGTCTTCACAGCTGCCCGTGGGAGACTCAGGAGGGCGTTTGTCAGTGTACAACACTCACTCGTTAGTACTGGGAAGTCAGTGGAATGATAGCAACATGAATTCTACTCTGCTTTCAGCACTTACATGTCAGGTAGCAGAGAAATGGGCTCTACTCTGGTTTACTTAAGAACAAATAAGCATGGAGGGAAGAATGTGACTTGGTTCCCTTTCTTGAAGCAGGGAGAATGGGGTAACGCTTCATATGTTTCCAGATACCTCTCAGCTGGCCCAGGTGATCAGAATCCTATGGCTGAACCTATGGAAAGCTTATGGAATGGGGTGACTGAAAAATGCAATTTCTCCTATATTGCATGATCTTTTAGACTGAGTATTGGGGCTTCCTGTGTATTTTATTGGGGTTGAGTCTCATCTGAAACATTGGTATGCCTGCTTGGCTAAAAAAAAATAAATCCATTTAGTGACTGAAGCACCTTGCATAACACAGCAATATCCATTTCTTCAGTAAAACAATTTGACATCTAGCAGTGCTGATAGAGTAGTACTTACGACTGCAGTAAGCCTTTTAATGGTCTTTTCTTAGAAAAAGCTTTTATGATGAAACTTGATCATAAAAGAGAAAATTGAATTTGCCTTAAATGTGTGTACTTCACACAAGACACAGTTCAACTCCATTTCCACTCTGGAATTGTTTCTCAAGTATTACATTGTAAAAGACTTCCTGATAATGTGGCTTAGTGAATAAGGCTTTTGAGAGGCACTCTCACTAATGTTGTGATTTGGTATGTAAATGGAGAAGTGAAAAGTAAGGAAAGCTTTTAGATGTGGCAAGTAGCAGTAGAATATTTTTTCAGATACTAGTGGTTTATCTTAACACTGAACTAGCTTTAGAGTGTTGTGCAAGCCTCTATCCTAGTCGTGGAAGCAAACAATTTGCATATAGTCCTTCAACTGAGTAGCTAGAAAATTGCTGCATAGACTGCTGTGGCTATTTTGTATATGTCACACAAGTTTGAAGTTTTGCATATGAAAGGAGGGAGAAGAAACAAAACCTGCTACTGACTTGTGATTGCGTAAAAAATATGTTTTTATCACCTACTACTTGCTTCTGTTGTCTAAACCATCTTCATTTTATGTCCTCTCAGAGTTGTTTCTTAAGTCTTTCTGATGGATGCTTTCTCTTCTTCAGCCTTATAGAAACAGTTTTCTTCCTTGTGTGTCATATCTGTCTCTGTCAGCTGTAAAATCACCAGGAAAGCAAGTATCTGTGAAAGTCCTGTGGCAATTCTGTAGAGTGCTCCATGCTAACCATGGTGCTAAGTTGTTTGAAGCTTCATTGCCTGTCTGGGTGATGCTTTCACCTCCTGCCTGCTGTCTGAGTGGATATAAGAGCTGAAATACCTGTGCTGAAGTATGGTATAGCTTTATTTGTTATAGCCCAATGTTGTGTCTGTAAACAAGCGCCTCGTAATTCCTTTCTTTGTCAAGTCCTTTGAAGCTATAAGCTCCATATAATAAGCAACATGGTTAGGAGCTGTAAACATCTTAACACAGAATTCTGGGGAAAAAATTCTGTTAGCTGTCCCGCTAAGCATAGTTGTTCTCTTGTCTTTCAGCAATTCCAGTCCGGAGCTCCAGGCTGCCATTGTTGTCTGATGCCATGCCAGCACCAGCTCATCTGTTCCCATTGATTCGTAACTTTGAGATTAGCAGAATAGGCAGTACTGCGTGTTACTGCCACCATAAACATCTGTGTTGTTTGTCATCTCATTTTGCTCACAGTCACTTCAGATATGCACCGCAGAAGAAATTTGCAGCACTTTATAGGCCAAAGGAGCACTTTATTCACACAAGGGATTATGCTTCTACGCCACAGAGGTTTTACCTCACCCCTCCACAGGTCAACAGCATTCTGAAGGCGAATGAATACAGTTTCAAAGTCCCAGAATTTGATGGTAAAAATGTGAGTTCTGTTCTTGGCTTTGATAGCAACCAGTTACCTGCTAATGCTCCGATAGAGGACCGGAGGAGTGCTGCCACTTGTTTACAGACGAGAGGGATGCTTCTGGGTGTGTTTGATGGCCATGCAGGCTGTGCTTGTGCTCAAGCTGTCAGTGAAAGACTGTTTTACTACATTGCTGTCTCTCTGTTACCTCATGAGACTTTACTTGAAATAGAAAATGCTGTGGAGAGTGGCAGAGCTCTGTTGCCTATTTTACAGTGGCACAAGCATCCAAATGATTATTTTAGCAAAGAGGCTTCCAAGCTTTACTTCAACAGTCTGAGAACTTACTGGCAGGAGCTGATTGATCTCAACAGTGGAGAGACTACTGATGTGAGAGAAGCTTTAATTAATGCCTTTAAGAGGCTTGATAATGATATTTCTTTGGAAGCTCAAGTAGGAGATCCAAATTCTTTTCTCAACTACCTAGTACTGCGAGTAGCATTTTCTGGTGCAACTGCCTGTGTGGCCCATGTGGATGGTGTCGACTTGCACGTTGCAAACACAGGTGACAGTAGAGCAATGCTTGGTGTTCAGGAAGAAGATGGATCTTGGTCTGCAGTTAATTTGTCCTATGACCACAATGCACAAAATGAACATGAAGTGGAACGTGTGAAAATGGAGCATCCAAAGTCTGAAGAGAAAAGTCTTGTGAAACAAGATCGTCTCTTGGGTCTCCTGATGCCTTTCAGAGCTTTTGGTGATGTGAAGTTTAAATGGAGCATTGAACTGCAGAAGAGAGTAATAGAATCAGGCCCAGATCAGCTGAATGACAATGAATATACAAAGTTTATTCCTCCAAACTATCACAGTCCCCCATACCTCACAGCTGAACCAGAAGTCATACATCACAAATTACGGCCACAGGATAAGTTCCTGGTTTTGGCCACAGACGGGCTGTGGGAGACAATGCACAGGCAAGATGTGGCTAGAATTGTAGGGGAGTACCTCACTGGTGTTCACCACCAACAGCCAATAGCTGTTGGTGGCTATAAGGTAACTCTGGGACAGATGCATGGTCTCTTAACAGAAAGGAGAGCAAGAATCTCTTCAGTATTTGAAGATCAGAATGCAGCAACTCACCTGATCCGTCATGCAGTGGGTAACAATGAGTTTGGAACCGTGGATCATGAGCGACTGTCCAAGATGCTTAGTCTTCCAGAAGAGCTGGCTCGGATGTATAGAGATGACATTACAATTATTGTGGTGCAGTTCAATTCACATGTTATAGGCGCATATCATAATGAGGAATTGTGAATTTAATGCAGTGAACTAGTTACCAAAGTTGTAACAAGGGCCAGTATGAGCAGCGAATTAAAAAAAAAATCCACCCAAATATAAAACACAAAAACGCCTTTGGCAAACAATTGTTTGTTTGCTAGATTCAGCATATCTATTGTTCCTGCCTTTCCCCAGAGCTCTATAAATACATGGGAAGTGCTATTGACCTAATACAAAACTTGAAGAGGATGTCATAGCTTGGGAAGAGTTTTTTTTGGTAACAACTTTGCACTATTGATTTCATGAATGCTGCTAAAACTGTCTTGAATTTGGCAAATTTGGATGAGGGAGGAAGTAGGATAAAGAATTAACTATCAGAGATCTGGCTGTTCAAGAAATAGCTTGCTTATAAAATATCTGCAAATATATACACTTAAACATAACTAAAAAGTTACTGTTGAATTTTTTACAGGGCTAATTCTTGCAATGGTTATCTGTGAATATATTGTCTATTGTTTCTTCTAAGCAGAAGGTCACTTTAACCAAGTAAGTCTTCAGTGTAACAAAGTTGTCTCACTTCCATATGGACAATGTCATTCACGTAAGGATAAGTTGTCTAAGTGTTGACTTTCAATGCAGGTCTAAGCCATAATCAATACCTGAGATTCTGTTACAGCTTAATCATATCTTATGCAGGATAACTTCTAAATTCCTTGTGCATTAATACTTGGCTGTAGGTTTCTGCACAGCTTGTAGGGCAATAATGTATTACAACATCCAGCAAGATACTAGATAACTTTGTGGAGGACTTCAGTTTTCACTATAAAGAAACTTTTGGGCCTTTTGAAAAGTCAGTATTGTTGGTTAAGGCTGTGTTTGCTTTCATAAAGGTTACGTCCTTCATGGACTCCACCCCTCTCTGGCATTGCTTATCTAGTAAATAATTTTTCACCTGAAAAGATCTGGAAATCATTGCTAACCTCTTTGTAGCTTTGTAACTTGCACTCATTTTCACTTTGGATATTTCAAAAGGTCACATTGTATGTCCTTCACTTGAACTCATATGTGTAAGTTGGGTTAAAAACTACAAATTACAAAAAATTGAAGTATGACTTGTAAATAGCATTTTAATTGGGAAACTCACTGGCATGCATGTGTATGTTCAGTGTCTATTTCTAGCAACTTCTTTTAGTTGTGTGTTTCTGGGCAGCTGGTGTATGCATATTTTTACAGTCCAGAGTGCTATCACGGAGCAATCTCTGAAATGGGTAATGGATGTCTCTGACTTGTAGTGGTTGAATTTGAACCTCAAAGATTGGCTCTACTTGTGTGCCAAAATTGTTGGGCTTGTAATGGTAAAAGTAGAGACTGACAGCTAATTGGTCATCATTGCTTCTATTTTAGGTGTGTTGCATTGTATACAGATTTATTTTAACCTGCCTTTAGTTAAAAAGTGAAATGCCCACTGAAATACTAGTCCTTGATGAAAGAGAACACATTTAACTTTTCCCTGGGTTCTAGAGAACAATGATAGGTCAGCTTATTTCACTTTACCAAGGTGTTTCAGTTAAAATACCTCCCTAGCCCTCATCATAACTAGTTAAATCAACACTTTACTCAATTAACTGAAATACACTAGGTTTCTAAAATGGCATTTTCTACTAAATATGTCTTGCCAATTATTACTACTGTTACATAGGGTGCTCCTAGTTTGAACAATGAACCTGTCCTATAGTAAACATTGGCTCTTCGAACTCACAAATGCTATATGTACTCAGTGGCCTGCAGCTTTAGTATGTCACTTTACCTAACCTTAACTAGCAGCATCAATATTGCTGTAAGGTTAATGATACCTAAGTTCATATTCAAGATGTGCACAACCCTCCTTTATTTGAAGGGAAAAAGGGAACTCTAAAATGCTTAGACAAGTATTGGCTGTTGACATTGCTTCTGTATGTTGTGTTTTGGTGACTGTGTCATTAACTAGGTCAATAGACTATGTTCTATCCTTCAAATGCAGTATGTATCTCAGCTGTTGTGGTGTTTAACTTTCTTACTTTTTTACTGTTAAAGCTCTATTAATGTGTATTGATGTATTTAACCTGTGATTGTTGATATAGATTTGGTACAAGTCATGGCTAGAAGACCTGCACATTGGTCCCATGGATACAACTTTTATTGAGGAAAAGCTGCTTTTTGTAGTAAAGATACTTAAGTATGGGGTCAGATGATATTTATGTATTGCTTGGAGACTCGCTCAGTATGTATGCAGTGAACACAAGCAGCGTAACTGCCTGCTGAACAGGTGATCTGAACAAGCATTTTAACAGATTTCAATAAAATGATCAATTATGCAGAAATCCATGTGTATTGCATTGATGTAGAATGTGGTATCTGTTCTGCTAGGATGTTCTTCTTTTGTGCGGTCCCTGTTATGAGTACATCAGATGGCCAATGAAAGCAAAGTGTAAATGGAAACAGAGAATTGAACTTCAGAGTTCAGAGGCCACTGAGGCTCAATGCCACCCTGCATCAGGCATGCTGGTGGTGCCTCCCCAGGCAGCCAAGCTCAGATTCTTCCATCAATACTGCTGTGTGTCTCAGTTCCCAGCACCTCCAGGACCAGTGCTGCTGAGGAAGCAGCATAATTTCAGATCTTAAAGCTGTGTACTGTACCTGGTATAGAGCAATACAGAATTTCATAAACAGTCTAAAATATGTGCAGACTAATTTGGGATAAGAATGAGATGATGGTGAACTCTACAGAAACAGCTCTTGTGCCACAGACTGAGGATGCAGTTGCCTTGTCTACCGGAATTGTTGCATTGCAGGCAGTACAGTTACTGTGTATGTAAGGGTGATGCTGGGATTACTTTTTTGAATAAGGATTTCACAGCTGCAAATATGTGGTTCAACCATGGAGGATGGCTGAATCATGACAGTCAACACAAGATTCACTCTAATCTTTTAAACTGTTCTAGATGAATGTGTCAGTTTAACAGTAATACTAGGTAAGAGAGGAGGGGGCAATGTGTTATCTGTACTTCCAACTTAAGGCTCTGTTAACTCTGTTCCCTTGTGTTCCATGGTATGTGCATTGTATTTGGCAGTATTTTACAGCTACTCTTGTGGTAATTTCTGTATTCTCAGTTTACTATGGAATCACTATGGTTGGAAAAGACCTCAAGGATAGTTGAGTCCAACTGTTAACCTAACATGGCCAGGTCTACCATTCAGCCATGTCCCAAAGCACCACATGTACATGGGGTTTTTTTAATATTTCCATGGGTGGTGATTCCACTGCTTTCTTGGGCAGCCTGTCTCAATGCCTGACCATCCATCAATAAATTTTTTCTGGTATCCAATCTAAACCTTCCCTGGTGCAACTTAAGGCAGTTTCCTCTTGTCCTATCACTTTTTACATGGGAGAAAAGTCTGACTGTCGCTTGTCTATAACCTCCCTTCAGGTGCTTGTAGAAAGCAATAAGGTCTCCCCTGAGCCTCCTCTCCAGACTAAACACTAGCTCCCTCAACTTCTCCTCCTAAAACTTGTGCTCTAATGTTCATTTGCCCTCTATGTGCATGACTTTGAGTACAGAACTTAAGTATTTTCCCTTTCCACTCATTTCCTCATTGCAGGGCAGAATTTTGCATATAGCAGACTTGTAAAATGTGACATACAGCAAGGAGCATGATCTCAACATGAGGTACTGATTGTAGTTAGATTCTTGAACTGGGGTCCCTATACTTAGAACAATTCTGTAGTGAGAGGATGTCTGGTAACTATTTCTGATAAGCGTTCTGCAGAATGGCTAGGCTGCTCTGTTCTTCCTCGCTGGGGAGTCATGTCTATAATGAGATTACCTGGCATAGAGCTAGAAACCTGAATTATCTCTCTAAGCATCTATGGTGACCTAAGCTCCCTGTTGCAGACAGTCTATCTGGTTTCATACCGGAAAAAAAAAAAAGAAAACTGCTGTCTGATTTGCACCAGTGGCCACTGTGGCATAGACTGCTGAACACTGTCATGAGTGCTGCTGCACAGCAGCCCAAGAACAGTGCTGGCACAAGCCATTTTGGGATACCAGTGGAGTTGGCATCTTTTAGTTTATATGCTCAACCCTGTGTGAGAAACTTGTGCAGCTCCTGATTGTTTTTCAGTATTGTATAAGTAGAAACAAATCTATGAAGTTTGAATATGTGGAGGAAACACATAGGTCCACTTTTATCCTGTTGCAAGCAGTTAGATAATAAACATTATTAATGGCTAGTTTTTGTTTTTTAAGCTGCTGTCTTCTAAAAAACAAAAGTTGAAACTAGTCAGTGAGTTACTTTTACCAGGTGAAGTAGGTTCTTAGCAGAGGGGAAAGTAATAACAGAGCAAATCTTGTAATTAATCCTTTAAATGGTCAAACTAATTTGAATTTTTGGCCTGTTTGGCATCCCATCCATCTGAATGCTGAAGCATAACCCATGTCAGTTGTATAAAGAGTCTTGTTTCTTATTGAAGCTTATGTAGAACTGTATTCAAAAGCCTCCTTGACAGGTTTCAGTATTAATTGCTGGTGGCAAGTCCAGGGTTGTATTTGCAATGCAATAGATAAACTTAGTGTTATAATGCTGGTTACACCTTCTGTTTTATTTGCTGCTCGTGAGTATTAATAATGAATTTCTGGGTAGAGGGAAGGGATAACCTGGCTTTCATAACTGGATCACAAATGAAGTATAAGTTGGCAGGAGCATTGTGTGGCAAAACCAAAAGCAATCTGAGATGCATAAATGGTCTGTTCTTATCTGTTCCTGCAAGGTCTGAGGGTAAAAAACCCCAAAAGTTATCTCATGTATTGATCAGTGTGCAGGTCTTCTGAAACTGCATTTCTTGCAAATGACCCACCTAATCAGTCACAAAACTTTCCAGGATTACATAAAACAGCATAAGACAATACAGACACCATTCAGTATATACCATGATAAGCAGGTACTTAATTTTGTTTGTGGCAATTAAGAATAAATTGTTGGGGTTTTTTTAGAACTTAACAAATAAAAGGAGTAGAATAAAAGTTCTCTACCTCAAAAAAATCAGGACCACCAAGTACAAGATTATTTTGGGGTTGTTCTCCCTATATAATCTCTTTCTGTGTTGAAGGGAAGATGAAAAGAACTGCGAAGTATATATCCGTTCTTATGGTTTCTAGTCTGGATAAGTAAGTAATCAGTCTTAGGGATTTCAGGGGATGTTCTATGCAGCAGGCTGTTCATTATCATCATGGCAAATCTTTCTCTGAACAGAAAAATTATGCTTGCTTTATAGACTTTACATTAGATTTTCTAGATGGAAAAATCCTATTTAATAAAACTTGTGAATACCAAAGTATTTTTGTAGCATCATGAACAAACTGGTCAGTTTTAATATCCAATATGTGTACTTAGGGTAGCCTTTAATGTATTACTTCACATCTTAATTGCAGAAATAATCCAGTTAGGGCTGTCTAATTGGACATCATGTGTCACGTCGCATGATGCTGAAAGACAGGAAAAATGCCTAATAAATAGGGAGATCATTGACATTAATAGGAAAGCACCCTTGAGCTGACACAGCCATGCATTAAGCATAGTTTCATTCAAAAGCTCTGTATATTAATGTGTGTCAAAATTGCTGTAAGCCTACAGTCATTAATTCTGTAGTCTTTCCTGTTGCTCATCCTTAGTACTTCTTTGCCCACTGTGGTGGTGGTGCAACAACTGGGCTAATAACAAGAATACGATTTTCCAGGATTTTGTGGATTTCATGCAAGGTGATTAAAATGGCTAATAGTAATTAGTGTTTCCAGGTTTAGGCAGCTGGGAGAGGAATGAATGTTGTTTCCCTAGTAGAAGCCTCTTCTAGAGGGGAAAAAGTAAATCTTTCTCTTAAAAAAAACCTGGCTGCTGTACAGAAGACCTAACCATAACACAGCAGTGTTTGATAGAGATTTATTACTCCTGCTAGGAAGCATTTGTACAGCATGCTATATTAGTGCAGCTACCACCCTGCTGCTCTGGAAGTAGCTCAAATATCCCTGCAAAACTTGGTGTTTTCCTGTGTATGTATGAGCACTGTCGCTTATGGGCAGATCCCTTACCGGCTTTTTCTTAAGACACCTAACTTGGGTGCTTTGTGTGTGTGCTGCATCCTGAGTGTTGAAGCTCCTGTTACAGCTGGTGTGGAGCTCTATTCAGTGCATGCTGTGGAGCCTCTAGTAGCTGTTCAGCCCACTCCACACCTACATTCAGCTCCACTGAGCACAGCAGAAGCTTAGTCACCTTGTCCACACATAGGTAGCTCCATTTAGGTGTTTTCAGGAGGCAAATAATTTTTTCCAGGATCTTCAAAGGTACAATAGTCCTTAAGTTTTTGCATCTGCCACTTTTGCATAATTACTTTGGGTTTTTTGTTGTACCTAATGTACCTGTAATTAGCCCGATTCTAAGGACTTGTTTTTGCTCTTGGGTTCTCAAGGTATGTGGAAGTGCATCTCAGAGTCCAGTGTCCTGTGACCTAGGCAGATGGTGTGTAGGATGTCATTGCTGTGCTGCGATGTGTTGCTGTTACACCAAGGGCTCCCTTCAAGTCTCCTGCTCCAGAGCCTTGGCAGTGTTCAGCAGTTAAGTGAGCAACATGTGGTTTCCTTGGCATAACCTCTGAAGCCTGGAACAGTGTTCAGCATTCCTTCTGGCTTGCATGAGTAGGAATCTGTAAAGCTCCCAACACAGCTGATTAGAGGAATCTGTGTTCTTCTATCCATTCTTTTACAAAGCTCAATCATAAGAACAGCTCTACAGAAAAGATGATCCAGGCCCTTATGCAGTCCTCCTTTATATGAAAAAGAAGTAAAAAATCCTAAACTGAGGAGAAAATGTCTTTTTATCAAAATAGTCCAGCTTGTAAAAGGCTGAAATATTAATAATTAAGGAAAAAAACAGAGCCTGAACTTACAGTTGATAGTACAGAAGGTAGAAGAGTCTTCTAGCGGGTGGCTTGGCAGCACTGTAATGTGGCAATGGAAGGCAGTCCCATGTCTGCCTTCTGAGGTTGATCCAGAAATGAACACTAAAGTACCACTCACTGCTTAGCAAACACTGACACAAAAGAGTCTGAGAAGCTGTCTAGCTCAATGTCAGAAAGACAGACAGGCATAAATTATGTGTAGATTTCTGACAGACATTTTGTCTTTTTAGTATTTGGGGCTTTTTTGCATCTGGACCATGTTTATATAACTTCATGCCAAGTCGTGTTCAAACAGGTGAAAAGAATCTATATTCTATAGAATCAATGCGTAAGAGACATGTCATACAGCTGAGGAAGGCTACTGACTTTGTGAAGAATATGTCAGGAACTGTTGTGAAAATCCAACTGACAGAAAAATGCAGTGAGGAGAGAAGGTCATACAAGATTAGGGCCCAAAAATAACATAGGCTCTCCAGGTTGGTAGATGGCAAGCATTCAAGCTGCTATACTGCATTTTAAAGCCACCATATCATAAAAAATTTTGGGAATTAAAATTGCCTGAGCTATGACAAGGGTTCAAACAGTTGAAATATATCATGACTAAATTGGTAAAAGACAATTCTGATGTCTGCTGTATTTGCTAACCTGTATTGAAATAGAAATATTGGAGTGTTATGGGTCTTGTTCTTCAGTGCTGCAGTTTAAAGGAGCATTTGATGCAAATCACATCAGTGATCTTAAAAGCTCAGTTCTAAAGCCAGAGAGTCATAAAAATCCCTTTGATATGAGATCAGGTGTTCTCAGGGTACCCACAGGAAGAGCACTTGGAAACTCTCACTTGCTGCAGCAGCTAACTCTTTTT
>VYZT01006617.1:0-37605 GCA_013400735.1 Pomatostomus ruficeps | reverse complement strand
CAAGATCTGTGATCTGTCTAGCTAATGAAGAGACATAAAAAGCCCATCATAAACTGTGAAGCAGTGACCGAAATGGCAATAGGAAGTTAGGAGACAGATTCAGAAAAGCAACAGAATGTGGAGTAATTCAATAGTACACAAAAATACAAGAGTGTGATTCCTAAAAAGAATTCAGGATAAAGTAGGAAAATGTAAGGAAGAAAAAACTTGTCATAACCTGTCTCTAAAGCTGAAATTGCACACATGAAAGAAAACTTAAGTGTGTGTCATAAAACAAATGCAGAAGGCAGCACAGTGAACCACAATGATGTCAGAGATGGCTATGAAGAGAAAGGTCTTGCAGCAGTTGTGGTTGGTAACAGGGCCCTGCTCAGAAAAACAAACAGCAGATCAAGGCATCAGAAATGACTGAATGTCTAAGCTGAAGACCAAAAAAGCCCAAAACAACAAAAGCTTTACAAAGTGCAGCTGCTGTTGTTTCGATTTTTAAATGAAGTTTACTGTTTCTGTGCAAATATGAGAACAGAGACACAAGTCATCAAAACATATGTATGGGTGCAGGGAATTTTAAAAACCAAGGTCAGTGCACATTACAAAACAGTACTTTCCTGATTGTTACATTGCAATGGCAGCTCAGTACAGAAGACAGAAAGAAAGCTGTGAGCGAGGATGAAAGAAAAAAGATCAGAAAAAACTAAGTAGAGGAAAGAAACTCAGAGTTGAGGAGAACTTGTAACTTCATTTTCTTTTTCTGTCAGTCTTCTAATTTGAATGATGCCTGTGTGGTTTTTCTCCAGAGGTTTCTGAGCCCTAAGGCTATTCTTGTAGACCATGAAAAGTTAAGTTTGGCTTAGAATGTAGTTAAAAGCAACTACATGCTGACATTTTCACAGCTGTTAAGTTGCAAAACTGGAAGTTTTGCTGTCCTGCATTCTGCCAGTTGCTGCCCAAATGAATGCTAATCGTTGTAGCATTCCCTTGTTCAACAAGTTTTTCTCGTTCTCCATAACTCAGGTGAATGCTGCTATCCTGAAGATAGAGAGTTCATTTTGTCTATCTTAAATCACCCTCACCCAAGAGAAAAACAGTGCTGCGAGCATGCAGGTTGGGTGTCCATGTGCATTCCTTAAATGGAATGTCCTCAAGGCATTTGGAGATCTTGCCAGTCCATCAGAGACAACTGGGTCAACTACTACCAAGAGGGGAGTAAATAATGAGATGACTGAATTGTTTGCAAAACTGGGAGCATCACATGATGCCTAGCAACTACTTAGGCAGAGAACTAAAATTTTTATCATGATATGACTTTTGGGGTGTTTCATTTCCAGAAACATCCTCTGAGATAAATTTAGTTGCCAGAATGTTCCACTGGTGAAAATATAGTAGAACAGTGAATATGTCTGTATTGGATGATGTGATTGTTTGGGCAGAACCTGCCAGGAACATAAGTGTAACATACATTTTGACTTTGTAATAGCAAATTGATCAATTATTGACTGAACTAAGAAAAAATTGCGTTCTAGAGCATTTGACTAGCCAGGATAGTAATACATCCACATCTGACAGCAAAACATAACAGGAAAGCAAAATCCAAAGTAAATAGAAAACTTGAGTCAGATCTTAAGCTTAATAATTACATGGGCAATCCTACATATACCATGATGATAAAAGCATTATTGGTCTAGATGAAAGTTTGTAAAATGTGAAGTAAAATATACTGTTCCAGCTGAAATAAACAAACAAACAAAACCAACAAAAAGCCTAACACACCTAGAACAAACAAATAGTTTCCATTGTAATTTCAAAGTTTTCTTGTAAAAGAAGGGTAAAAACAAAAAAGCTAGTGGTTAATAATAAGGACAGAGATATGTTTGAACAAATTGATACCAGTTTTGATTTACTCTTGATTTTAAAAGATCAATAGAACTACTCAAGAAACAGGTCTTTGCAAATGTATTTGTAAGAGAAAACGAAGAAGCAGCATAAGTTACAATGGCTGCAAAAGATACCTTGGATTCAAAATGTGTATTAACTTTCATATGCTTAAATATATTCCCAAGGATTTAAACAAATGAATTTGCTGAATTACTCTTCAAAGAAGCAGTGAAGAGCAATTCTACAAATCCATTATTTGCTAGTTTTCTTTTTTTCTTAAAACTTCAGTAAAATTAAGGCATTTTTTTAATTAAGAACTTGAATAAAACATTCTTTATGTTTTAAAGGGACATGTTACATCAGCTCTATTTTTCATTCCTTCACTTGAGTCGAAAAAAGAGAGGGTCAGAATAAGGAGAAAATTGTGGTTTGAAATTTTCGTAAGAAGTCAAACAATTTAAAAAATGCTCTATATGTTTCTTAAATGGGGGGGGGGGGGNNNGTGCGGTAAATGCAAATTCTAAGTGAATTTCATCAGACTTTGTTTTGACAGAATAGTGGAGGTTGGCAGAAACCTCTGGGCATCATCTAGTCCAACTCTCCTGTTTAACCCCCTGGTCAGTTAGCAAAATTGCTGTTGCAGCTCAGCCAAATTAAATAAAGCTTCAGGCAGGTCAAGAGACGTTTGGATAAAGCGAGCCTGAAGGCTTTGTCCTGAGGCCTTGCAAACTCAGTACAAAGCTTATGGCCCATTGCTAGCAATGCCTATGCTATTTACAGGGCAGTGTGGTTACGAAGTCCGTGCTGGCTGTTCCCAGTAACCTTGTCCTTCAGTTATTCAGAGGTGCTTTCCAGGAATACTTGCTCTATCACCTTCCAGGGGGCAGAAAGGAGGGTGAGCAGCCTGTATTTCCCTGTGGCCTCCTACCTGAAGACAGGAGTGACATTCACTTTTTTCTGTGGTTCAGGAACTTTTCCTGATTACCATAATCTTTCACCGATAATTGAGAGTGGCCTCAATGACATCAGCCAGCACTCTCAGGAGGCATGGATACATCCCATAAGGCCCCAAGGACTTTAATATGCCTTTTTTTTTAAAGTTAAACGTCCCTTAACTTGATCTTCTTCCTCTTGCTCCAGACTTTCTCACAGGTTTCAGAGCATGATGTTCCTGAAGGCTTGCCTTGCCAGTAAAACACAGGTACCTCAGCTTCCTTATTACCAGCTCCCCTACCCCATTCAGCAGCAGGCCCACATTTTCCCTTGTCTTCCTTTTGCAGGTGATATACTTGTAGATGTCCTTGCTGCTGTCCACAATTCCTTACCAGGTTCAGCTCCAGATTGGTTTTACATCTTCTAGCCCTGTCTCTGCATGCTTGGACAGCATCTCTTTATTCCTGGCAGTTAACCTGTCCTTGCTTCTACCTCTTGTACCCTCCCTTTTTATATTTGAGCTTTGCCAGAGTCTCCTTGCTCATATTTGCAGCTACCTCCTACCTCTGACTGATTTCCTGCACACTGAGATGGATCATTCTGAAGCTGGAGAAGGTGATATTTGAAACTTGACTGACTCTTCTGGTCTCTTCTCTCTGTGAATGCATTGCACAGGATTTCTCCAAGTAGATAGTCCGAAGTCCCCTGAAGTCCAGGGGTTGATCCTGATATTTTCCTTGTTCCCTTTTTATGGGATCCACCACCATTTCATGGCCACTACAGCAAAGGCTGCCTGTGACCTTCACATCCCTGCTGAGTTCTTCCTTGGTTGTATTCCTTGGTTTTAAGTGTGGGGTCCAGCAGAATGTTTTGCCCCCATTAGCTCTGCGATCATATTTGTTAGCAACTACTCATTCCAGTAACCCCTAGATTGCTTGGGTCCTTCTGGGTTGGCCTCCCAGCCAGTATCATAGCAGGGCAGAGTATTGTTAAAATGTAAAAATTCAGTATTTAATCCATTTTATTAAAACAATCAGTTGAAGGTACTTATTTCTGAATAATGCAGAAAAAAATATATTGCTGTGAGATTTTTTTTTTCTGAAGTTTTAACAGCGCAGGTAATTTTATTTTGCAAAGTAGACAACAACTTAAACACACTGAAAAGTAATCAAGATAGCAGCAGACAGATAAAAAAGAGAGAAACTGCTTACCTCACTGAATTTTGAGTATGTAAAATAAATGTACAAACAGGAAGGAAAAACCACACTGCTTTTAAAGTGAGTGAGCAGAAAATTGAGCTAAGACACACCTACATGAAAGAAATCTTGAATGAAATTCTTCCTCAAGTGAAATCAAGAGAAATTCTTGCTTGTTCTTTTGAGGTATGTGGCAGCATTTTATTTATCTTTGAAAGGTACAGATTTTGTTCCTTGTTCTACCAGGCATGACTGGATAACCATAGGCAAGTTGCTCAAGATGAAATTTTGAAACATGGTCACTTAATTTGCAAACCTCAGGCTTTGGGTTACAATTTCAAAGCCTATGCCCATACAGGCTCAGCGTGCACATACACCCTTTTGGTTTCAAAGGGCTCTCAGAAGGCTCAGTACACCTGAAAATCGAGCAAGAGATCCAGCAGACAACTGCACAAGTGCTTTGCACATTTGTTCTTTGTTTCTTTCAGACCAAGACACTCTTCCTACTCTACTCCAGATTGTTGTAGCTGTAAGATAGTAATGAGGCTATTCACAAAGACACTGCTAGGTTAAACTAAGCTCTGTGGGTTATACTGAAATAAGCACGGTAAATTCAAAAGGAAAACTGCTGTTGCACATTCATGCAGTAACTTTACTGTGTAAAGTTTCTACTGACTTTTACTGTGTTTCTTTCAGCATCATCCTATAGTCCCCAGGAAAGCAGTTTCACTTAATCACACCTTCCTGCCTCGGCAAAACGTGCTTGGCATCATAACTAATCCAGTCTAAGGAAAAAAAATTGATTTTGTAGGCTCTTGTTGTAAGCAGTTGGTCTTTGATGTTCCTTTCCTTTGGGTTCATTTCCAGTCACAAAACATCTGTTCTCCTTGTAATTGGGAAAAGTTGGGATAATTTAATTAGGCAAACATCCCCTGTCTGGTGAATCTTGTTTCTGATGGGAGTTTAGTTGAAAAAAACCCCCACTGTTTCTTTTACCAAGAAGTGATTCCTCGCTAATCTGTTTAAACTGGGTACGGCTAAGGCAGAACGCTCGTCTTTTCTCTTAATGAATTATTTGTAAATGGGGCTCCTCCTCGTGGGTGATATCCGTAGCACAGGGCTGGGCAGAGGCGGGCCGGTCCCTGCAGCTGCCTCGGTTTGGGCACTGCAAATTATTAATGATTAACATGCAAAAAGCCTTTCAGTCATGTACCAGCACTTCACACCGGAGGTTCATGTGCAAGCCCGAGGGGTGGTTGGTGGTTACGAGTTCTGGAGGTGTTTTTGCAGAGCCAGGCTAAGGCAGTGAGAAGGAAGATGCTCCCTAGGGGAGCCCGGTCAGACTTTTATTCGCAGCAGGTGCTTGTGTCTCAGTGGCTGCAAGGCACAAAGGCTGATATCAGCAAGTTTACCCACCACCCTTCAATTAATATAAAATTAATTTTGCATTAGCTGGAGCTGCTGCTGCCAACAGCATCAGGCTTGGCAAGGGCAAGGCACCTGAGAGGAAACACTTCCCTTTGTCCTGAATTAATGGCCCTAACCCAATCTGCCTGCAGTTTTATTTCATGGTGATTTTTCAGTCAAATATTCTTTTAGTAAGGCTGGAATAATGTGCTGCATTTTCAACCCTTAAAATAGCGTACTTGAAGGTTATGCGGAAATGAAGGATGAAACTGTCCATTCAAGTCTGAAAAATTCAAATGTTACCTTACTAGCATTCATAGATAGTTCTTAAATGCAATTTTTCTTTGATGTTCTATCTTATATGTATTTCCAATCACAAAACATGTTCTCCATCTAATTATGAAAAGTCAAAATAAAGTTAGGTCCACCTGAAATAAAAACTGAGATTTTTTCACTATAACACTTTCGAATTTTCATTAATTTAAAATTGATTATTTGTGAAAGGCAAACTCTCTTAAAAGGAAACTGACACATTCTTTACAGAAATTATGAAAAAACCTCCCTTTCTTTTATAGTAACTGATTTTTTTATGGTGTCTTTAGGAAGCACTGCTTCTCTTTGCACTTAACATTGAGATTACCGGGGCAGGAAAGGCAGTGGAGGATGGTTCTGATCCTGGCAGGGGTGTTTGTGTAGCTCCCAGCTTTGGCAAATGGCAAGTGTAACATGCACACTCACTTGGAAAAGAGGGGAGAAAAAAGCAGTCGTTCAGCTTCTTTTCACTTTAGTACTGTTTTCTTTTCACTTTTAAGATAGAAGGAGAAACAAAAATATGGGTCTATGCATTGTCTTTATTCTCTAACTAACATGTTAATCAGGGATTTGTTACAAAACCTCTATGAAAGGGATATGCAGGTGATTGGACAAGATCCAGTACAGGGAATAGCCTCCACAGTCCTGCTTTTCTTTGCTCTTGGTCAGGTTTTCACTCTAGACAGACACAAGCAATGACACCTCTGTCTTTCAAAGTACAGCTGTGACCAGGTATGCATCTGTGCCTGAAGTGTGAGCAGTCACAGGTGCTGGCTCTGGCCTGCAAGCTCCATGCACTGCAGCTTTGTGTGTACGTTTGTCAGCTGCTATGAGCTTGCCTGGCAGCAGGAACATAGTGCAGGGGCTTCTCATGTCCCTTTCCTCAGCCTGTAGCTTCACCCTACTGAGTCCTGAAGTGCCACCAGAGCAACCAGAGGAGTCACCAAACCAATAAGTTGAATTTCTCATGGAATATAACTGCCTAGGTCCTTGGGACATGATGATGACCACAGTGCTGTTGTGATTTTCCATTTTGGCTAGAGTTATAACACTAGAAATAAACTATGAAAGTAATAATTAAAACACCTAAGTGATCTGACTGAATCATTTATGTACTATGCATGCTACTGAGTGCAGAAAAAAACCCTCTATACAGATAGATGAAGCTTTTTCTGTACAGGTATTTAAGAAAATAAGCCAATTTGTTTGTTCTTTGTAATATGGAAAGAACATATTCAACAGCCATGTAAGGAAATAAAAGTAACTGTAAAAGGAAGGGTTTCTTACAATCAGCCTGTTGATAGCCTTGTCAAGAAGAAATGAATTAGCAATTATCTTTGTGTCTATGTCATTGTCACAGAGATAATGATATCATAAACAGCTGAGTACTTGCAGGATTTTATAAATGCATTTGGAAATTAGAATGACTTCCACACCTTTAAGGTGAAAGCTATTTTGAGCACCCTAGGAAGTCCTTTGTTTTAGTGACGAGTTATTATTTGACTGCAAACTAAGGATTTCCTGTAACTTTCTCAAAAAACTATTATGTTGGCTTTGGAGATGGTATAGAAGTTAGAGGATAATGGAATGTGAGAAGAATAGTTTAGTAAATATATAAATACGATGTATGGATTTATTAGCAGTTGTATTCCTGGCTCAGTCAATAATCCAAACAAGCCTTTCCTGCAGAAGCTAATGTCACTGTATTGTAATTAATGCAATTTATCTTCCTGAAAGGCTGGCAGAAAGACACCTTTTAAAATTCAATATGCATACTGTTCATCAAAGGAAGAATAAATTAGCTTGAACAGTTTGAGAAGAACTAACAAGATAAAGAATTGAAAAATACTTGAACTGACAGAACTAATTTAGGACAGAAATTGGTATTTGAGTGGATATGCATGAAATTATGATCTGCCTGCCCATCTTACCATGTAGAAGATGAATAGCCACTTCATGACAAGGTGGTTTTTTTCCTTAAGTTTCGTCCCTATGATTAGTCCTATATTTTATGAGAACTTGATCCTGACATTTATGAGATATTAATTCTATCATTGTCCTATACATAACAGAACAGTTAGTGCTAAAATTTGTCTGAGGTTCTGTAACCCAGATCTCAGCATAGAAAGAAATACTACTCCCCCGTGATAGAAGCTGACTTTGGAAAGGGAATTTATTGAGATGATTATAACCAGGTAGATCCTCTGGTAAATTGCATTATCCTAGTGTTCCGCACTAAATGGACTTCTGACCTGAGCTATCTGAATTGTGTTGCTAAATATGTTTAGCGAAAGCCAGTCCTCCTCTTGGTACCTGACGAGAATCAGGTTCACCTATAAGAAAACCAAATAATTTGTTTAATGTACTGATAGGGACTGAATGTAAGGCCAGAGAGATACAACTGTGTAAGACTCACTTTGTTTTGGTACTGTATCTGTGAACCTTCTGGACATTCCTAAACTTGTCCTCTCAGTGGCAACAAAACACCTCCCATCATTTTCTGAAACAAAAGATGTTTGCATGGTGCCCCATATGCTGTCCTCCAGATCTTTGGCTCCTGGAAGGAAGGGCCTGAGCTGCTGAAGTCAGGGGGGATAGTAGCATTCACATTCTGCTTTGAATTTTTGAAAAACGTCTGCGATGTTTGAATTGAGTCCATGTGATTCCATGCTGGAAAGCACCATCTGAAGAGCATTCCTGCTTGTTATTTCCTACATCTGTCATAATGCTTGGCCCAGCTACTAGCAGGGACTGTCTGGGAAAGCTTACCCAGCGTGCAAGCCTGAGTGTGGATATGCTCTGGCTGGCATAAGCTGAATGACTCATGAGTCAAGAACGCTTCTCTCCAGATTCAGCTCAGCCTTACAGATTGAGATTGCTCGGCCTTTTGCTTTTCAGCTGACATCAAAGAGTGCAAAAATAGTTGGGGTTTTGTCTCCAGGCATCTTCCTTGGTTTAAACTGGAATTCTCAAATGTTTCCGTTTCACAGAGCAGCAAATACAGTATTTTGTGCCCAGAGTTTTTCCTCACATGGCACACATTGAGCAGCCATGCCCTCCTCAAGTCCCTCCTTCTGTTACTTGGCCTTTGCTTTCATTACTTAAATGGATGAACTGTCTTTAAAAGAGGAACTCTTTGTTATGTTTAAAGGCATCTTTTTAGAGGGTATTATTGGAAACCTTGTTACTCAGTATTGATTGTAAATATGGCCATTTTGCAAAGACACAAGGACCAAGGCTTGTGTCTTTAATTACTGAGGCCTTAATTTTGTTCTCATTTTCTACCTCCTAGCAGCTTAGGCATGCTGCAGATTTCACAAGGGACTGGCAGGTCTGATAGCTCTAGTTAGTTCTTCCATCCTTCTTGGCACATGATAAGTTCAAAACAAATTCTAAATTAATTTTTCATTTATAGTAGGGAGATCACAATAAATATAACAGCTAGGATGTTTTCTTGCTCTATAATTAAAGAAGTTCCAAGGGACAAAAAAATATAATGAAACAAAATAAAGAACAGAAGAATAACATGAGGTATGAAGAAAAGTAAAAGTGGGAGAAGGATGAAAGGTATGCCAAAATGAAAATTGCAAGCTTTCAGGTAGGACATTTGTTCCAAACAAGCCATTTTTATAGCTAAAAAACCCCATTTTCTTGGTACAGTAATATACCTGAGAGTTCTTTGGTGTGTCACCTATATGGCCTTAATCATTTTAAATTATCACTCACACAGGGAAGAGTCCTCTCAAAAATTCTTTTCCTCTGTTTTTAACTATACATTTGAAATGGATGTTATATTGCAATCACATCTGTCCACAGAAGCTACTGTTAGCCTTCCTTGGTGAACCACAACTTGGCTCAAACCCTGAGTAAGAGAAGTCAGTTCACCAGTGTACCCCGGGTATTATTTTGACACTTAAATAATATTAATTGTTACTGAAGCGGATGTCTGCACATGTTATTAGTGAGGATTCCCTCATTATTTAATAAGCAGAAATATTTTCTTATTATTTATTTCAAGCATCACTGGTTTCCAGAAGTTTAAGGATAATAGTATTAAAATGTTAAAAGGCTAATACCAGGATTAGCCTATTCCAGTGTGTTGGCACTGTGTGTTGTTGGCATTTTCTGAAGCCTTGTATTGTACTGAATTTCATTCATTTACATTAATTCCCATTTTAGTGAATTGGGCCCATCCTTCCAACAGAATCTGTAATGGCTTCTTTTAAAGAGTCAGAACAAGCCCTTTCTCACATTTCTCACATCTCCCTTTTCACAGAGCTACTGCCCCACAGGCTCTTGGCACCACACAGGAGTACTGAGCAGACCCTCTGTGACCCTGGGGGTACTCTGGGCTTTAGATAGTTTTCACAGTGCTCTTGTCACTCCCCTGCCAGCATCTGAAAGCTGTGCTGGGTAGGGCAAAAGGAACAGCCCTCGTCTGCCACACTCAGTAAAACTCTCACTTGCAGGTTTCCCCTGGGACTCACCTCATCTCCCGAAGTCTTGGAGAATGATGTTCTTCATTCCTGTGTGAAGAGCTATTTCATAGAAAAGTACCAAAAAATTAGGGGATCCAACATTTTCTGGAATAAGTTGTACTTTTTATCCACGTCCTAATGGGCATGTGGGCATATAAATCATAGAATCATAGAATAGTCCAGTATGGAAGGCACAACAGAAGATCATCTAGTCCAACCTTTTATGGGAAAGGAAGTGTAGATGAGATTAGTGACCACCCTGTTCAATCACATCTTCAAAACCTCCAGTTATGGAGTCTCTGGCACAACCCTGGGAACATTGTTCAGTGGATGATTATTCTCACTGTAAAAAAATTCTTTATCTTCAGATGAAACCTGATAGGCATGTCCAATTGTGCACTTGACAGTCCCCATGCTTGCCTGGGTCAGCAGTGCATAAGCAGTGAGGTGCAGTGGGTGACTCACCTGTCCTGTCAGCCACAATAGGACAAGAGTCCTGCCCAGTCACCAATAAGTCTTGGAAAAAGCCGCCTACCCAGTCACTTTGGCAGAGATTTTACCTGGGTTCATTATCTAAGCAGGCTAAAACCATCAGCAGAACCCTTGATCTCAAGTCCTGCTGGCAACATCTCAGTGAGAGGAAGGATGTGACAGTGGTAGAGTCACTCAGAAGTTGACCAGCATAATGATTTTCCACTAGAAACTGCTAATTTGTCAAGCTCTGTATTGTAAAAGAACAATTTCAGCAAATTTAAAACCTCTTTTAAAATGACTAGAAGTTGTTCACATAGCCTACTTCAACTTTTCAGTTAGATTTTTTTAAAAAGTAGTTTAAATTAAGTTTCAGTACCTTAAAGCCAAATTGAAACAAGTATTTTGATCATCAAAAGAAAAATTAGTTACTTTTTTGCAGGCTTTCATTGATTAAGCATACTTGAGATTCTGACTTTAGATTCTGACTTTAATTCTTATTTTTAATGAATGTGATTCTTTAGAAATTTCAACAATTTTATGGCAAAAGAAATAATTTTCAACTCTGACTGCTTCATAGCATGAATTTGGACAAACCATACAGACTGTCTATCTTACAAAATGAGATAATTATGTATTTTTAACAGAAGATAGCTGATCAGATCTTGACTCATTGGTGAAGACAGTGACGAAATGCCTGACGTTTTGATGGTGTCATTTTACCCTGTCTCTAAATAAAATGTTTTCCTACAGTCTTTAAACCATTAAGATGTCTTTATATGCCTATATAATTATGTACAGAAGTCATGTTCTCTCAGTTCCTCTGAGATATTTCTTGTTTTGTCAGTGCAATAAGAAAAATAAATTTGAGAGAATACCTGCCCTGCCATGGCAAGGTGACAACAGCACTTCCAAGCCAGAATATGATGCTTTGGTGCAGCTATTTGCTCAGGAGTCTGGGTCTGTTCTGGTACTTTCACATTTTTAACCTTTTGGCTGTATGGTTAGATGTTCCCTATTTTCCCTTCCTTTATCATGCCCCTCAGTTACCCTCCTCTGGTCTAGAAATGGATGAGAAATCTCTCCAGTTCTTAGAACTACTCATGTTTCTTTCAATTGCCCTTCTCCAGTCCTTGGCTTTTGTCCACACAGAACCTGAAATTGCATTCAGGCAGAGATACAAGGTGTGAAAATCCACATGTAAGGATGAACAAACCTGGCAGCATTGTGGGTTCATCTATCAACAATGTAGAGCTGCTTATTGGCTTCCTCCTTGCAGATAGCAGTCAAATTATACTCCATGCTTATTTGGCAACAGGTGATATTGAAAAGTCATGGCAGTCAGGTGAATTCCTTGGTGACTGGAAAAAGGGAAACATTGCACCCATTTTTAAAAAGGGGGGAAAGGAGGGCTCTGGGGACTATGGGCCTATCAGCCTCACCTCCATGCCTGGAAACATCATAAAACAGATTCTCCTAGAAGCTGTGCTAAGGCATATGGAGGACAGGGGGATGATTTGGGACAACCAGCACACCTTCTCCACGTGTAAGTCCTGCTTGATCAGAATAGGGGCCATCTATGATGGGATGACTACATCAGTTGACATGGGAATGACTATGGATGTCATCTCTCTGGATTTGTGTAACGTCTTTGACATGGTCCCCCAAAAGGTCCTTCTCTCTAAATTGGAGTGAGATGGATTCGACAGGTGGACTGTTAGGTGGATGAGGGCTTAATTGTATGGTCACATCCAGAGGATAGTGGTCAGTGGCTCAGTGTTTCAGTAGAGATCAGTGACATGTGGTGTCCTTCAAGACTCCATGTTGGGAACAGTGTATTTAATGTCTTCACCAGTGACACAGTGACACCCTCAGTAAGTTTGCCAATGCACCAAGCTGAGTGGTGCAATTGACACATATGAAGGATGGGATACCATCCAGAGGAATCTGAAGAAGCTCAAGAAGTGGGCCTGTGGGAATCTCATAATGTTCCACAAGCCCAGGTGCTAGGTGCTGCACCTGAGTGGGAGCAACCGTCAGCATCAATGTAGTCTGGAGAGGAAGAGATTGCAAGCAGCCCTGCCAAGAAGGATTTGAGGGTGCTGATGGATGACAAACTGGGCATGACTTGGCAATGTGCACTTGTGGCTCAGAAAGCCAAACATGTCCTGTGCTGCAGCAGAAGAGGTGTGTGCAGCAGGGTCAGGGAGGGGATTCTGCCCCTCTACTCTGTGCTGGTGAGACCCTACCTGGAGTGCTGCATCCAGCTCTGGGGTCCCAGCACAAGAAAGATGTGGATGTGTTGGAGCGGGTACACAGGAGTGTCACACACGATTAGAGGGCTGCCCACTATTTATGAAGTAAGATGATTCATTTACATTTACATAGCAGCAAGGCATCTAGGTCACCTTTCCAGACTGCCTTTGGCTCCCATGCTGGCATCTGTCCCCCTAAATCCAGATTAAGCTGGATGCAGCCATCAAAACTCCCACTGGTGGTTATGGTTTAAGTGTGGGTGCAGGGAGGGGTGGGAGAACATGCTGCTACACTGTCCAAGGTCCAGCTGCAGCATTTAAGGTTGACTTTGACTGGGTTTTTTTGGAAAATGAGGCTTCATTCCTTTTGGAAATTTAGGAGACCCTGGAAGCAGACCCTGGAAGGAAACCAGTGGGATTTGCAGTGTTGATTTTTACAGCTGAAAGGAGCAAAATAGTGAAGGAACATAATTGCAGTTTATCTACTTAGGTACAATTTCTCCAACAAGCTGCAGACTCCAGTTATGAGTATAACGGGATGCTACAAACTTGGTTGTCATTCAAAACAGCAAATACAAAAAACACAGAAACTAATAAAGTATCATAAAGCCACTATAGCGCAGCTCAAAAGGATCTGAGATAATCTACCACTGATTTATGGCATGGACTTAAGTCCTTCCTCTCCCTTTTGAATGATGCTGAGCAATTTGAACTACTGTTCAGTCAAAATTTTTTTCTGGTGCATACAAAAATTATTTTCCCAAGAAAATAACTAATTTTTTTCTGTCTTTCACCACTAGCTTATTGTTGGAGTGCCTCCTGTGGAATACCTGCCAGTTTGGGGTGGAGTTGTGATCATGGAGTGGCCAAGGGAACTGGAGTTGTTTAGTTTGGAGAAACCTGATGGGAGGTTGTAGACAGGAGAGGTTGGTCCCTTTTCCCAGGTAATAAGTGGCAAACAGCCTCAAGTTGTACCAGGGAAAGTTTTATGATTCTGTGCCAGGAGAGACAAAAGCTGAGAGCCGTGTCCTTTTCCTTGAGGAGAGCTCAGCAGGGGCCAGGAAAGGAGAAGCCAGGCAGGGGGCAGCATCTGATCATCCAGGCCCCCTCTCCGACCGCGCTCTGGCCACGCTCCAGTCGCACTGTGATCGCAGTGGCTGCAGCCGCTCGGGAAGTTTGGCCAGCACAGGGAAAGAAGTTTTGAATCTCTTTGATGTGTTGCTGCAGATTCTGTGATAGTGGTGGATCAAAGCAGCGGCAGCCTCACTGGTGAAGCTGTTTATACAGATATCAAAGTGTTCTGCAGCAGAAAACCTACTGCCACATCATTGGTGTAGCATTCATGACTACAAAACTGGGTGCTAAGAAAAGCTGTAGATGTCCTATTTACTGGGGGCAGTAAATGGGACATCTGACTGTGGACTTGTGCAGTATCTTGTTTTTTCTGGAGTGCTGATTTCAGCTGAAACAGATCAAAAAGTGACAACTAGTCCAGTTTACTGCTAATCCAAGAGTTACTACTTCTCCAATATATATATATAGGCCCTTTTTCTCTTGGTGATAGGTTTGTTTATGTAGGGACACAAAAAGCTGCAGGTTGCAGTGACAATTTGAATTGCAGAACACCTATGCAGTTATTTTCTTCCACAGCTGACACCCGCAGATTAGGGTATGAATTGCAAAATTAATAGAATCTGTTCCTGAGCCTTCTATAAAGGATACAATACAAAAGGGAACAGTGGCAGCCACTTTTTAGACCATGAGTATGTAAAAATGAGCGCCTAACAGTCAGTATGACCAGTTCTAGGAACCTTTGTGGAGTTAAGCCTGTGCAAACCAATTAATGCCTGTCATATGTAGTTTGTTCTTTCTTTCATCTTATTCCTATGAAAACTGTGTAAGCAGTGAAATGTTTGTGAGATGTTTGGTCCTTGAGAATGTCAGGTTTTGATTTCCTCCATTTACCAGACATGACACTCTCTATCACTGGGCAGGTTCAGCTCTAAGGCCCCAGGTATCTTTACTGGAGAGTTACAGGTGCTGCATATACGTTCTGCAGCCTTTTTACCAGGGTGAAGTTAAATGCTAGTTCTGCAAAAATGCAAATACATTCATCTTCCTGGCAGAGGGACTGTGGTACATCCAAGCACTGGCTGGAGACCCAGTTTTGAACCCAGGTGAGTACTCCACCTGCCCTCACCAGCCCCTGGGGCTTTGGATGTACCTTTGTCATCTGACTGCCAGGTGTCAAGAAGCTTGGTAGATTGCTGCCTGCAGCATTAAAGCAATTGCCTCCTGCTGAATGGTCTGCACCGTGCCAAAACAAATAGAGGTCAGCTGCAGTCTCCTTCTTTGTGTGGTGTGGTGTGGTTCTGGTTTGCACCATAGAGACTTTCAGAAGGAGATACGGGGGATTCCTGGGAAGCTGGGATAGGCTGCTAGGCTGACGTTGGTGAGCTTGCAGCAAGACAGTGCTGGTGCTCTCCAGCAGTTTTTTAACATGATGGCCTTGTGCCCACGAGTCCTCCTCCCTGCATTAGCACACTGAGATTCATAATGCACTATACAATTACTAGCCAACTGATTCCTCAGCCACAGTTGAACAACAGATACCACCACTTCCACAGACCACTGGAGTGCAGGAGAGGTTTGTCATTCCTTAGAACTGGAAAAAGATTTGTCATTGAGGGATATATTCAGAAATGAATTCAGACAGACTGGATGTTTCTGGTCCAGAAGTAATTTAGTACTTATTTTTCCTAGATACTTCCATTGAGTTCTTATGCTGCCTGCTGAGATATTCTCAGTCCAGGTCAGCAGGTACAGGGCTTCCCTCACAGTCAGGTCAGATTAGAGGAATTAGCCAGAGTGGTGCAGAGTTCCCTGAGAAGACACAGAGTATACATCTTTTTGGCAAAGTAGATGACAGCAAAAAGTGCTGTTAGGGCTGCCACCTTCTTCTCACTGCTGCAGAACTGTTTCTGCCTTGTATCTGTGACAGCTTAATATAAACTACAGTCATAATCTCACAAGAGGGAGCCACAGTGTTCCCTCATCTTTGTCAAACGTCCTTACCTAAAACCAGTGCACTTTCTCTAAGTCTTCTCAGTCCCTATCTCTCTGCAGTCCCACATCTTTCCCATAACACCCTGAACTGGCATGCAGTTTTGACAAGGGCTTGTGTTCCTGTCTCTGCCTCCCTCCCCTGCTTTAGAAGTTATTGCAGATATTTTGAGCTCTGGTCTCTTACTTTCCTAAGGAGTACTCACCACTAGTCAAAGAGGCAAAAAAGTGGGTGCCACTTCGAAAGAAAACAGTGAATCTTGCTCCATTCCTTGAAAGAAGTGAGGTAGGTACCTTTTCTCTGAAGGATTCCTGGCTTTGGGTCCCACAGGAGTGCAAGCATCCACCTGCAGTCCTGAATTAATCCCCTCAGACCCTCAGAATTCCAGCTTCCATCCTCTACCTTGTTTTTTATTTAAAATAAAGTTAGATGTTCATATACTTCATGGGATGGGGTCATATATCTTCAAAGAAATAGTCAGAAACGCCCCACTCAGAGATGCCTAACCCCATCCCATGTGGTGTACAGACGTACATTCTGTAACAGGGAATGCTGTGCTCTCCTCAACAAGTTCAATGTTGCCTTAATGCTTCACTGCTTTCCCAGGGGTTTGGGTGTTTTTGTTTCAATTTTTTTCTACAGGTTGTCTATTTTAAACTGTCTGTTGGTTTTAGATCCAGTCTACAGCTGTTCTAAACATCTTTCAGTGTTAAGCCAAGTGAAACGAAGGGTTTGTACCAGGAAGGCAATGACTCACTGTCTCTAGCCAACCTGATGGCCCATCACCTATGTCCAGCTTTTCAGTGTCCATCCTTGTGTTCAAATAGACAGAAAAAGGTATTGTATTAAAAAGAAATTTTCTTTCCAGTCCCTTTCCTTGCATAAATTTGGAAATATGCATGCTAGCACTGAGGGCAGGTGGAGTGGGGCCCTATGTATTGTTATGACTTACTCAGGGCTGAAGGTATTGTACATTAGATGCTTTCCTATTCTAGTAATGGGGGGCATGGTGAAACTCTCAAATTGAATTTTTTTCCAATGAGTTAACAAGCTACAGTACTTACAAGTGCTGTAAGGATTTGTAAGATCAAATACTTGTATCATTCTCTACAAAGTTAATTCAATTCAAGTAGCTTACTCTGCATGATTAGTATCTTAAAGTGGTATCTTAATCTTCAACTGCATGTGCTTCATTTTTTCACATGTGGGCCAGGCTGACAAAATTCATGAGTATATAGAATTATCCTAGCAGACTGCAAGCATGTTTGTTTTTGCATTCAACTTTAATTAGGACAAGACCACTGTGAATCATTTGAAAGGTTCTTGGGACCTATTTTAATGACATCCTTTTGTCTGTTTTTTTTTTTTTTCCATGCAAATTTTAGCTGGCATACTCATGGAAAAGATAATTAACAGTATACAAATACACTCCTCAGAAAAAAACTTGTCTTTGCCACTTATTAAAACAAATAAACAAACATATTACTCTTATTCAGGCATGACCATTTTCCAGCTAATAGGTAAGTGAACAACTGAAGTGAAATGTTTGATATCTCTCTCTTTATGAGAGAGATAGGGGGGTTTAGACAAAAAAAAGACATGGAGAACTCTTCCCCTGCTGTTAAAGTGCCTCCTAGAGGACTGGCACTTCCCACCTGCAGGTGCTAAAATGGAAGTAATGACCCCAAGTTAGCTCTGAGGGTATCTCCATTGCTGCCCTATGCCTGTCTGCCCAGAGAAATGTTATCAGTCATTGCCCAGCACGAGTCTATGCACATTCCTGAAGTGATCACACACATAATACACAATGATGATGTACGTTAAAAGAGACAAAACAAAGCATCTATGTCAGTGTGAACTGAAACTATTCAGAAGGGCCAGACTGCCTTCACCATGTTCTCTGGTATGGTTGTTGACCTGTGCAGTGGAGTGAGTTGTCAGATTATTTTTTGCTTGCCAGCCTAAGGCATTAATGTATTGCTTTTCTTGATCTTCTTTAAGAGAATTCACACTTTTTCCTAAGCATGTACCAGAAGATGCTCCAGAGAAAGTATAGTCCTGTGTCCTTCTACTTTGAGCTCTTGATCTTTACTGATCAGTGCAAGAGTCTCTAGAATAATTCCTTGTTACCATGACTATTGAATCTTTTCCCAGTTCATTTACAAATTGGACTATTACCATGGTAAAAGTTAAACTCGTCATTGTAAACTGCTTCACCAACACATCCGTTTTATTTTTCTCAATTAGCGTTGTGTGCAGGACTATCTGAGTGGCTCTCCTTCCTTGGTTGCTGCTGACACACTGTACTGTTTTGCAAACTAATTTCTGTCATTAATTCTGCCTGGGTTTTGTTTCGGGATTTTTTTGCCATGACTTGCTAGAGTGCAAGACAGACAGTGCCAAAGCCTGCAAAAATTTCCATGTGGCTAAGGATTATCTGCAGGGAGGAGGAGGAGATGTGAGAGAAGTCACCTTTCATTAGTGTGAATGTCTTGAGCGCAATATACAGAAAAAAGTGCAGTAAGTGGCAGCGTCTATAATTTCTGATTTTCCTGCAAGGATGAGCTCTTTGTCAAGGAGTCAAAGTGAGTTCCATGCAATTGTAAAGAAATACTTAACTCTTGGAGTGCTAGAAGTATTCTGTTAGATGCTCAAAAACCTTTCTCTTCTGAAGCTTTTTATTTCAGTAGGTGACTTCCTGTGTTTACATATACCACACATCCAATACATCAGCCCATATCTCCAGGCCTTTGAAGGGAGCTTGTGATGAGTGCACCTACTCCAAGCTGCAATTTGATCATCTGTGCAGCGTGGATCCTTAAAACTTTTTGTCAGTTGTGTAAGAGCCTTAGTAGGATGGGTGGAAGTCCTCCTCTTAATCCCATGGCAGTCAGAGGGAGGGCTCCTGTTAACTCTAATAGGCCTTGGATCAGTGCCTGTGGGAAGCTATTTTATAAATCCCAGATTGCCTTGAACAGTGTTCAGTTTTTATAATTTACTAGGACATGTTTTGATACAAAACCATTCTTCATTTCTTCTAGGTTTTCTTGGAGTATTTCAGGCACCCTGTTGAGCTAAAATCTAGGGTCTTGGAGGTGAGGAGAAAAATGATTGTAGGACCAGTATTTTCTTTGATGCAGTCCTGTTTATTTGTGAAGAATGTAAACAGCTCTTTTTTCCCCAGAGCACAGCTGGGATCAAGGAAGTTACAACTCTCTTGCTTCTTGCACTGAAACCTTCTTGCAAAATCATCTGTCTGTCTTTCAGCAAATGCACTCTCATGCCTGTCCACAATGCAGTTATTGTACAAGCACTTAGCACTCTCTTGTGCAGTCTGCTTGCTTTGATCTCCATTATAAATTGGATCCTCACACACTCTTCCTCCTAGGAGAGACTATTTCCCTACTTACCCCCTGTTTGGACCCTATTTATGCTGAACATTTTTATTTTTATACATTTTATATTTTATGCATTTATAGTTACAGTGCAAGCTTCTGGGTGAAGTGACCACTTTTTGTTCCATGTTTATAAATCACTGGTGTCTTGGTCCACCCTGAGGGTAACAACAATAATAATAAAAATGAAAACATGGTGTTCTCAGTTTCTTGCTACTCTGCCCAGCACTCCCTCCACCTAGTACTGCTCTGGTACCCCTGTCTAAGGTAGTTTTTCAGCTGCAAAAGAGCTTATAGAATGGTTGTTTCCAGCCCCATATATCCCAAAGGAGTAGTTAACTGGAAGGTGCTGAAGGGGTAAGGAAAGCAGACAACAGAAAGGGAATGACCTAAAATAGCGTATCTGGCCATTTCTTTCCAACTGACGCTCACAAAAGGCTGAGTCACCTGATTTAGGTCTGGGGACAGGAATTCAGGATTCCCAAGACGACAGAGGAAAAGGCCACAACCAGCACCTGCAGAGGGTTCCCTGTGCATGTGAGCACCTTGTTTTCAACAGACGAGTGGTGTCTGAGAAGGATTGAGTTATTAATGTGAGGGTATGAAAACAAATAGCTTGTCAAGACTTCTGCTGACAGGATTTCTTATCTTAAAGCTTTGTAAGTGAGGGGGTAAGATTTCCTGGAAACAAATTCTTTTCCTTGAAGAATCACTTGGTATAAAGGAAAGAATTCACTGTATTTCCATCCAATTTGGACTCATTGCTGTTGCTTATCCCGCTTTAGCATGGGATTGATTTGTGAATGTGCAGTGTTTACAGAGGGGAACGTGAGCTGGGCACATCCAGAGAGTTACAGTTTGTCAGAGTAGTTTCTCTAAAAGGAAGATTATATGCAAGCATTTGTAATGTAGCTTGGGTGCCAACCCAATTCTGGGAGTCTACTGTGTTCATTATAAGGGCACATTGCATTCCTTACTGCTGGGAGATCATTTTATCACAGCATTTGAAGTATAAACTGAAGTCAAAGCAAAAACCAGCTTTTTTATTGCTGTTGGAAAGGCCATAATGTACCCTGCTGAAAGAGCTGGGGCACAGCAGAGGGCATCCTTCAACAGGGGGACTGGTCCAGCCCTCTGCCACAGTTGTGCAGGCAGCAGCATTTCACTTCAACAGGGCAATTGCACCAATGCTTTCCACACAATCACCGTGCTCCCAGGGCTCTTGCTACCCTTGTCTCTTCTCACAGTGACATTATGTGGCATGGGGCAATGCCATGCTGAGGCACCAGCCCTGAGTGAGCTGCCATGTCTACCAGGAGCATTAATAATTGTGCTGATGCAACAGTTGACCTTTCTGAGAAACCACATGCAGTTGTTCAAGATGTTCTGTGTTGACATCTCTGTTTTGTTTGTACCCTTGCACTATGTTGAATATCTTCTGCTGAGCCATAGAAAAAAATTTATGTACCAGCTGTATCCAAGCCATCCTCTATGGCCCTGGGTACAGTGAAAGACAGTCAGTGTAAAGTCCTGCAGATATAAAAGAAAAATCATTCATCTTCTCTATTTCAGACACTTTTGGTCTCCTGATATTTTGTCCCATATTCTTCTAACATATTTGAAATTCTGAATAGTGTAGGAAAGAATAAGGTTATGCTGAAAATACAGGCCACTGGAGAACAGCTGTGTTGTGCCTCTCTATCATTAAATAAAGCTCTAAAAGTGTTTACAGATTATAAAACAAAAGCAGATTGAATATATTTTAAGTTCTAGGAACTAGCCTAAAATTTCTTATAAAACAAATATATGGCTTACAGCTGGAAACCTGTCAAAACACCCAAATGATTGCTCTGCATTTTCTGGAAAGAGTTTCAGTGCCTAAAGAGCTTAGAACAGCAACAGATGTACTATTGCATATGAGAGACATCCCTGTTTTGAATTTCAGTTTATAGGACAGAGAGGCATACAAGAGAAGTAAAGGTCTTTTCATCTTACCCAGGTGCCTCTGCTTCCTCCTTAACATCTTGCTCCATGTAGCTCTCCTATGTTAAAGCGATTAGCAGAGATATAGAATGATGGGAACATACATCATTTTAAGAAGAGAAAAAGCCATCTGGCTCAGTGTTTGTGGCTGGCTCTTAATTCAGCCATGTTGGGTTTTATTCCATGCCCCTCAAGCCCCTCCCTTTCCAGAAACAATCTATGTGATCCCACATCTCTTCTTCAGTAACGCATTCCAGATGGTCAGCTTTGTGCGAAATGGATTTGCCTTAGCTTCTCAGGTTTTTCCCAGGGTTGGTTTTTTTTTTTTTCTTTTACACTGCTTCCCCTTTATTTGAAACCTCTTTACCCAATCATCTAGCTCTCCCTATATCTTTTTTCCTAATTTTTATAGTGCAATCTAAAGATATTTGTCTCACACAGGTATTTTAATCACACTCATTCCCTGCCACACAATGATATTGAAGCTTTTCTTGTCTTTAAATGAAGGTGTGGAAGAGAGGTTGTGGGAGGCTGCATAAGTAGGCAGTGTTATAGAGGGTGTTCAATTAATCAGTATGAATTCAGCATTTTTATTGAATCTTTATTCATCAGGTTAAATAACATTCCTAATATCAGTCAGCAGTATGGCCTCTTGCACTTTAGGATGAATCTACACTTCAAAGAGCTTCGCTCTGCAGTTTTATCTATTTCCCTGCTTCCTGGCTGCCCACATGGCACCAGTTTGCCCCTAGCCCCCCTTTTGGACAAACTGGTTCCCTGTGGAACACCATGCGCATGTGGTTTTGGAGGTCTCTCCTCCTTCCTGAGATGCTCCCAGAGGATGAATTTGACTGCCTCCCGTTTCACAGCTTGCTGGCAGCGTTCTGGCAGTGTCCTGGCAGCCTCTGCACCCTCAATCAACCTCCCTTGCTCTCCCGTGCAGCCCAGGACATGCAGCATCTACCCTTACTTACAGGCCATAAAAACACTCCACATAGTGCTCGGCTGAACCACTGGTAGCAGAGGGGTTTTGGACATTTTAAACTGAAATGAAAAAGTCCATAAAAGCTAATTTAGTAATTGGGAACCACACTGGCTCAATGGGCCCTGTCTGTGTTGATAAGGGAGATCTGCAGGGATTACCTTTCCAGCCCCTGAGCAGGCTGAAGAGCATGGCAGGCACAGCCAGAGTATCCCTCCGAGCAAAGAGGTGTTATCCATGCTTGTTACCCTGGGAATCATCCCCCAAAGGTACCTGGGCATTACCCGAGGGCAATGATGGCTGGGGCTGAAAGGGCCAGGCAGCCAAGGTGGGGAGGGGTAACAGATGCTTGTCAGTGTGCTAGCCCTGTTTAGTCTATTCACATCAGTGGGACTGAGGAGGTTCTATTTACAAGAAATTTTAGAAACTGGAAATAATTATGAAAACATCCTGAAGCCTCATGGGAGTTCAATAATTCTGAAGATGGAAAAAGATGGTCTTTTATAACTGGAGTGTTATACCCTCAGTCCTCCCTGCAAGGAAATAACCGGTTTTCCTGGAAAAGAACTAAGACAAGTCTCATTAGGTTAGGAAGATTTTCCACATTTTCCATCTGTTGGTGCAAATTTTTGAGTCAATGAATGTGTAACATTTCACAAAGTCAAGAGACTCTCTCAGTCTATAGCTGGGGGCTATTCGTGCTCCATGAAAGTTCAGCCTTTAATGTACAGATTTCTGGGAGGAAAGTGGTCTGTGGTGCCAGGACAGAACAGTTGGAGACACCCAGGCACAGTCTGTCTCCAGCCTTGCCATGGCTTGAAGGTCTGCTTGGGAAGGCAGCTGGTCACCTACCCAAAGCCCTTCAGCCCAAATTCCTCTCTGAACTGCCACTTCTCCCTGCCTGCAGCCACAGGAGTGCATTTATTAAATTTAGAGGCATAGTAAAATGCAACATAGGAGAATTCCTTCTATAAATACACCTTAAAACAAAGAGGCTTTTTTTTTAACATGGAAAAAATATTAACCAAAACAGTGGATATCTCACAGCTCTTATTGTTTAGAAACAGGGATTTGATTTTTCCAGTCTGCTCTTAATTTTTCCATTCTCTCTCATTTTGGAGTGCAGTGCAAATACAGCACAGCTACATTTCTGCTTTCTATCCTACACCTTGCAGATCACATTGTCAACAATTCAAGCAAAAGGATTGCTCAGAGTCACAAGGATCATTTGATTTACAGAAACCCCTAGGCTGGAGACATGCCATGCTCTCCTGCAGGAGCCCAGAAAAGAATGCTGTGTGGATTATGTTGTGTATTTTTATTAATATCTTTGTTGTCTCTCTGAGTTCATTCCAGTTATGAAGGAGAAAAACTTTCTGTGTTAAATCTTGCATATCAAATTTGATACATAAGTTCAGTTCCACGTCTTTAAGAGCAGTGACAAAAGCAATCAGTCAAATCAACCTACTTTTTTTCATATTTCCTGGTGGGAAAGTCTTCTGAAAACTTAGTTGTTTGTGTTTGTGTTCAGTACAGGCATTAATAAGGCTAAGAAAGCTGACAATATGAAGATTATTCATAGTAATTTCATATTGCAGAGGGTTTCATGGGGAACTGTACCAAGACAAATGCATTGTATAGACACACTTTTTGAAGGCTTGTTGCTGTTTTTTTTTTCTAGAATAGTAATTAAGCAAGAAAACACTGCAAGCATGTTCATCTGATTTGAAACAAGACTGAACCACATTTGCAATTGTTTCATTTAATTTACCATGGCTTTTGAGCATCTGAGCTTACTTAAATACCCAGGAAGTGTTAATGTTGACCTCAGTTGTTAAAAAAAATGCTGTTGTGATAATTTGCTTTTTCACCGTAACATTTCCGATGAAGATGTCTTCAAACTCCAATAGAGACCCTGTAATTGTGCCCCATGCCTGTCTCTCTCAATCTCTCTCTCTCTCTCCTTATCTCTGAGAGTGCGGTTGGATTGTAGAAACACAAAACTCAGGAACGCCTCGATTTACCCTTAATGCATTGTAGGGTCAGGGCTGCAGTTTTGTACGCTGTGTTCTCTAAGCCCCACTGTCGTGGAGTGGTTGCCTTCCACAACCTAGGCCATAGCTGTGTCCTTCTTGTGGTTAAATACCCTGATCCACTATGTGATCACCTTCACATTCAGACTGTCACAGACTATGCCTTTTGCAAAATTTTGCTGCCTCCACAAAGGAGCACAATGGAGTCTGCAGCCTGTAAGATGCGCAAAGCTGAGCTGTGGTCTGTTTAGTTTTTGCTCTGCAATCAGGATCGTGCCTTTGCTCTGAGATGTTTGTCTCGTGACATATGCAAGTGATTTGACAATGAAAATACTGTGGATTTAAAGGTTACTTTTTATATTTGTTCTTTAATCTGGTGGTTACACAGAAGTTTTGGGGATAACTCTTATCTATTAGGAGCATGCTCTTCTCTGTTCAGGAGGACATGGAGATTGTGGCAGGTGGATAGGGCATCTGTGGTGGTAGAGGGAGGCTCTAGATCTCTGCTTGTCTTGTGCTGGCTTAAGGGTTTATAAAGCTTCTTAGTGAAGCTGTTAGGGAGATGCTGTGGGTGGGCTGACTCTCAATGGGTCAGTGCAGGAATGAATACAGCCTAGGCCCAAGGTCTGGGGACAGCGACAGCAGTGGCAGGTAGTGACAACAAGGTCTCACAATAAACAGGGAAAGTGGCTTTGCAGCAGATGTGGGGAGCAGCACAAGGCCAAGGAGAGGATATCATGCTGCAGCCCCCGTGTGCTCACAACACGGGTCTCTGGTCGCAGCTGTCACAGCAGCCTGGAGGAGGCTCCAGGCTGGCAGATTTACAGATCCATGTGACGTTACGTCTTTTGGCAGGGAAAACTTTGTGGAAAAAGCAAAAGTTACACTGGATCTTGTTTTGATTATTTGTTTCTAACCTCAGTACAAATGGAAAACATTTCTCTGGTAAGTGTCTGCTTGTTATTTTCTGCTCTCAGTAGGGACATACAATTTGCAAATGCTGCTCCAAAGCCTGACACTTAGGCCAGGTTATAGAGCTGCAGAGCTGGGGATGGATCTTTTCCTTCTCTTTTTTTTCCTTCACTTTATTCTGCTTCCGCTCCACTCCTTCTCCTTTAATTTTTTTGTCTTTCCAAGGACTAAGTACAACCAAAAGTCCCTCCAGCAAACAACCCCTCTCTCTTCCTCTCAGTTCTGTTTGAAGGTGAGAGAAGTGGTTTGTTTGTGATAAACATAAATATTTACATAATCAGGACAAGCAAGGTGTAAGCAGATTGTACACATGCAGGCAAACAGGATAAAGTAGGGTATTTGCTGTGTATTTTTCCAAACAAAGAAACCAAAAGCATAGTTTTAAGAATAGAAACAATTTGTAGTAAATTTGCAGCTCCTGAACCAAACTGAACCAAAGATTATGTTTGAAATGGCTTTTCTCAAGCATATATATGGCACTTTGAACTTCAGAGACTGAGCAGAAATCTCGGGTAACTATGGGCTCCACATAAGAAGAAAATTTGCACTCAAAGAACTGAAATACAGATTCATAGAATCAAAGAATGGTTTGGGTTGGAAAGGATCTTAAAGATCGCCTCCTTCCAATCTCCCTGCTGTGAGCAGGGACACCTTTCACTAGAACAGGTTGCTCAGAGCTCCATCCAGCCTGGCCTTGAACACCTCCTTCACTGCTTGACGATCAAAAGCTGTCAGAGGAGAATATCAGTAATGAGGAGATGGAGGGAAAGAGAACAGGAACAAGTAAGCTTTTCTGCAATATCAGTGACCTTAGTGCAGTTGGAGGTTTCATGTTATTGGGTAGGTACATTGAGTTTTTTACTAGAGTGTGAGTGCAAATTTTTAAAGGCAGACATGTTATTGCACACTGAATCACAGAATTAACTAGGTTGGAAAAGGTCTTTGAGATCATCAAGTACAATCTATGACCTAACACCACCTTGCCAACTAGACCATGGCACTAAGTGCCACATCCAGTCTTCTCTTAAACACCTCCAGGGATGATGACTTCACCACCTCCCTGGACAGCCCGTTCCAAAGTCTAGTCACTCTTTCTGTGAAGAACTTCCTCCTAATGTAGAATTTTCCACTGTGTAGTAATTAAAACCAGTCAACATATATATATATATAACATATAAGAAATACACATGAAATTATCCTCAGAAGTAAGTTTATTTCAGGATAGCTCTAAGTTCATAGGGTTTATGTTCCAGATAGGTAAGAGATGTATTACGGTGCATAAGTGAAGCAGGGAAGGATTATGCAATACTTAGCTATATCTAGAACTAAACTTAGACCTTTCCTCTCTCACAGTTTAATGTCTTAATTAAAAAAAAATGCTTGTTACTGTACATGAAAATATAAAAACATTCAAAACAAACTCTTGTTCTTTGCTTTTAGGAGTAAAGCATGATTCCTCTTGTTAAATAGTTGAAAACTTGAATCATAAAATAAACACAAAGAATATTGTAATACCACTCCTAATTCCAGCTGCCTCCATCTGTTCTCTGCCTGAAATAAAAAGTAAAAATCCATCACTGTAAGGAAATAGCACTTTTGCCCTATCCTTGTTAGCTTTCAAAGCAGCTTACGGCACATGTAACTGTTGTTGAGAACAACAGCACAAGGCCCTGATATCACAGGTGTCCCAGCTTTCCTGTCTGCTGGACATCACTCTTGGCTCTGTTTCAAGACCATTAGAGAAGGTGAAGGTTATTCAGGGTGCTTTTCCAGATGCAGTGTCCTATCTGGCTCAGAAGTCCCAAAAGATGCATGGTCTCAGCTGCCTCCTACTCCAGCAAAACTGTTCTGTTTTGAGGCTGTATCCGCCAACTCTGTTAAAGAGAAGGACGTCTTGGGGGTGTATCAAAAACTCAACCAGCCAATCATAACCTTTTCAGGCAGATCATAAATTCTTGATTGCCTCTACTTAAAGCCCGGTGACAGAGCAGGATCCTTGCATCCCCATCCCATTCCTCTGGGCAGACTCTTGCCACATCCAGTCTTGCATGGCGTGGTACCTCTCCCCTTACCAAGCTCCACAGTGCATTCAGTGTGACGTTCTGTGATGATGAAGTCCAGACCACAGAGGAGCTTGGATGGAAAACAGCTGAATTTCAGCTCCTGCAACTAATGGAATATTGTAACGATATTTCAAAATAGAAAGTATTTATGGTCAAAATGTGTTTTTGTTGCTTGTCTGATGGCATGAACATTTTTCATGGTGGCCACCTATTTCTTTGTGATGAAATTTGTTTACTCAAAACCCTAATATTCTCAGTAATTTTTTGAAGATGAGAGGCCAATTCCAAACCACATTGTATTTGTTTACCATGGACTGCATTAGTCTTCTTTGTTAAATTTAAGGATGAGATATTTGACCTTCAAATATTGAATTTAATTCCCTGCTTGAGTGAAGGCTGCCATATTCCCACTGGGCTTTTCCAGCCACATTCACTCAGCACAAATACTGTGATGGAGTAGACCATGGGCTGCTGATAAGACTGTCAACCTTTACTCTTCCATGGAGATATCAGCCAATCAGGCCCTGTCTGCACCCATGCGACAAATTCTTATTTCCTCACTAAAAAAAAAGTTTTAGATTCAAAGTTTAAGTCTGAGCCCTTCTGTATTTTCTAAGCATTACACAAAACTGAAGCATGTTTTTGATAAAGGATCTTAACATCACAGAAGAAAGTAAATGTCTGAATGATACTAAAAAACTTTTCTATTCTGGGAACCCCCTTTCCCATTATGCCTCTAGACCTTTTGTTTTGCTAGTCTGATTGCAGGGACTTTAATAGAATCACTATTTTATTAAGCAATTCCTTTCTTTAGAAAGCAAACATCTCTTTTTTGAACATTTGCTAAGTACTAATCCTGGTAAAATCTTGTGCTCATAAAACTAAGCACTGCAGTAGGAATTTTTTGAAAGACTGGGTTATTTCTTCCTGCTGAACTTTCAAATTACAAGAAAAATATATAGCCCTTTTCTAAAAATATTCTCCAAAAATAAATCTGTCAGTAAGTATCCTGATAGATGCAGACTTTACTGTTGCTAGCTAATAAAAAATTAGTTTGTCTTTCTAAATCTTACAGTAACTTATAAATGGCCTGTTTATTTCACCTCTATCTGAGGTTCATTGTTCTGTTGTTAGATAAGAAATTAAAACTTCCATTTATTTTCCCTTGTAACATATTGATTTTTAACACCTTACTGAGGTCACCTTAACATACACCTTCACAAAATATTTGGTTGAAGTAGTAAACATTCCCTTCCCTTCCCTTCCCTTCCCTTCCCTTCCCTTCCCTTCCCTTCCCCTCAGCACCACATGACTATCAACATTGACTAGCTTTATTCCACTCGGGAATTACCAGCAGAGAAATCTGCTGTCCATTTAAAGTGATTTGCTTTCTTTTTACAGTAACTACTTTGTGCATTTTCTTATGAAAACAGGTTAAGAGACACATCTTGTGTGAGGTGGACACCTCACACCTGAGAGAGTTGCAGTTGTTCAGTCTGGAGAAGAGAAGGGAGACCTTACAGCACCTCTTAGTACCTAAAGTGGGCTTATAAAAAGAAGGGAGATGGACTTTTTATATGGGCTACTAGTGACAGGACAAGGGGCAATGTCTTTAAACTGAATGAGTGCAGGTTTAGATTAGATGTTAGGAAGGAATTCTTTGCTCAGTGAGCGGTGACACCCTGGAACAGGCTGACCAGAGAATTTGTGGGGATTCTTATCCATTCCTGGAAGTGTTCCAGGCTAGACTGGATGGGATTCTGAGCAACCTGGTCTAGTGGAAGGTGTCCCTGGACATGGCATGATCTTTAAGGTCCTTTCCAACCCAAACCATTCTATGATTCTATGATAAAGTGGCACTAAACCTCATTTTAATTTCTATATGGTTTTCATCTACAAAGAACTTCGCTTGTTTTTTCCTTATATGATCTTAATTAACCATAACAACTATGAATTTGCTTTACCTAATTTATCTTGGAAATGTTTTTCCAGAATTCATAAACTGCAGTATTTCACAACGGCACGGGCAGTAGTTTGAAAAATTAGTAGACAGTAAAACTGGGCAAACATAAACACACAGGGAAAGGCTTTGCAACAGGGACAAAACACCTCCTTGGATCCACTGAAGCTCCAAAAACACGAAGAACCATAAGGCAGCCTCCTGAGATCCAACCCACCCTTATTCCAGCTTATTTAATGATCTGCCCTTTGCCTAGATATAAAAAGTGATAAATACTCTCAATTACATTTTAAGATCTCCCTTTCAATCCTTCATACCTGTGATTAAGAAAACTAAGTATGCCTAGCTGATAAAGTACGTTTTTATTTAAATAGCTAAGGGATTTTTTTATTTTTGTCTTTACAATTGTTTCTAGGAGATCTTTTTGGCCAAGATTTCATTAAAAGTGATCTTCTTCTGGAGTTTATGGTAGCAAAAATAAATACCCTTGTTGTGATACAGTTGTTTCAATCTGTCAGTATGGCTCAAAACAATTTCTTATGGAATTAGATATTACAAGGAAAAGTATGAGAAATATCTGTAGATACAAAGTTTTTGTGCAGACCAAATGGGAAAGCAATTCTGGTATTTGAAGGTGAAAACTGACACTAAAAGCCCTTATTCTTTCTCAGTTTTTTCTTCATTCTCTTGAAGAACCACTGTCAAGATCAAGATTCATGGTTTCCCCCATGGCTACAGAGGAAAACATTAAAATGTTATCTACAGCACTTTTCTTAGGTTATTTGTTCTGAGTGGCATGTTACACCATTTGAAATTATTCCCAAGGGAAGTAAGGGCCACATTATTCAGCTGTTGCAATGAGTTAAGAGACATTCCAAATGAAGGGAGATATATTAAGAAGAAAACAGTGGAAGAGTGCTCTGATTCTCAGTAATCTAAGGCTCCTTTCCATTGTTCTTCTTGGGAATAATATTTGATTAAAGACTGAAAGACTTGATCCAGTGAACTTCTATTTAATGAATGTTCTTGCAGAAAGAGAAATCTACTCAAATCTGTGTTTCTGACTGTACCAAATAATGGATGTAACCAGTTAATGGGAGGAACAGCCCAGTACTACATGGCTGCTCTGGGAGGAACCTACAAAGCTCAGATATGCTTGCCCCAGACAGTCACTAAGTCACCAGGTTACAACAGGAAATGCTGCTGCAGCGTACACAACCATCAATGTATTAGTAATAAGGGAAAAATCACAGAAGAATTTTTGATCTATCAGATACAAAAGCACTTCGTAACAGCACTGTAACCAGCTCGCATTACTTCCTAAACAAGAGTATGTGCTTCTGGATGCAAGAGAAAGAATTATGGGAAATAAATTACCTTTTATCCAGGATAATTGAGGTCTGCGATTGTCTGTATTATTGTTGATAATTTATCAGAAAAAGAAACCAAACAACAGCAAACAGAAAATCCCACCAGACAAACAAACAAACAAACAAACAAAAAACCCCAATCAACCAAATCCTAAAAGCTACAAAAGGATAAGAAATGTTTCATTCTTGGTCTTTCAGTCATTTTTACTGCTTGAGGCCAAGAGGGTCACCACCTGCAGATTCAAGGCATTTTGACACTTTGGAAAGAAGCAGATTCCAAATGGGATGGAAGAGAGTGTGGAAGGGAGGGTTACTCATGCAATCCCATTTTTGTATGTTGAGGTATCTTTTTTACCCTCAGGTATTGAAGTCGTAACATCTTGAAGTGGTGTTTGTCTAAAGTGGTGTTTTCATTAACGTAAGTCCTTGCAGAAATAAAAAATGAGCCAGAAAGCCTTCACATCAGGTGTCTCCTGAAAGAATATGCAAGGTCTAGGGGTGGAATTAGGTCTGCAGCCATGACCTTTAAATTGTAGGGCCTCATCACTACAAGGACTGGAAAATGTAAAGTTGGCTCTGTGGGCCCTTCAAGAAGTTGAGGCCTGGGATGGACTGAGCTGACACTCAGCTCCAGCAAGCCAAAGGCACACAAAATTTCACATGTGGGTCTTATTGCTACGGTCCTTGAGAGCCTGAGGAGGCGAAAGGGGATGACTCAACCAGATCTCTGACAGGAGGTTTGTTCATTCCAGTTAGATTTAGTACTGATGTCTACCAATGTTGTGGTTTTAGTCTGTAAGTGTGTCCCAACCCTGGAATACGTTTGGTATTGTCAAGTTTTAATGTCAAATTAGCTTGCCCAAAGTTGAAGCCAGGCTCTTGTGGTATCCAAGCAACTGTTCCAAAACAGTGGTTAACAGAAGGCTGGGATGTGCAGAGCTGGAGGCAGGGAGCGCCGGCAGCTGCACATCCACTGTCTCTCCCTGTTCAGAGCAAGGTCGTTTGGACACGTGCACCTGAGGGACTCTGTGACCATCTTTGGGCTGGAGTCAGCATCCCACTCACTGCAGGGCTTTTTCTCCCAGCTTCCTGTAACAGCCTTTTCATGACAAAGCACATTTGAAAAATGGTGCTTTCACATACAACAAGCCACTGAATCCAGGATCAGAAGCTATAAACCAGAGTCAAGTTTTTCCGCCCACACACAATTCCTTTGCCCTTTGTGAACTGTCTCTGACCTTGAAAAGTCCCCTTTTACCCTGCTGACCTGGTAGTAGGCATAGCACGTCAATGTATGTTTCTGCTGTTCTGTTGGTCCTGCTGTTCTCTTCAGGGGCAATCAAACTGCCTGTGCTTCAGTTTCCAACTAAGCCTCTGAAGAGTAGAGCTGTTTTCAGGGGAAATAAACCCCTTGGTGATCAGTCAAAAAAGAAAGATTAAATTTGCAGAGGGTAATATGGGATGCAAAGGGTAAGCTCTGATGCTCAATTCCTCTCCAAAGGCGACCATGTCTACATATTACCTCTGTGGGAAACCCAGTGTGCAACACCCCTGTCAGTCACTTGGGTTTCCCCAGGCTGCAAATCTTCCCTCTTTACCTGGCTGGTGCTTGCTCATGGTCTTACCTTGCTGTCTCATCTTGAAAATGTTCTTGCTCTCTAAAATGGATGCATGGATTTATTGTTTAGTTTAATCTACATTAAATTAGAAATGGGGCTTTGATGTGTGTGTAATGACAGAGAAAGCACCAGCTAGACTTCAGCTTGAAGCTACAAGGGCTCACATTGGTTGTTTGAAGTAGATCCTCATCACAAATCATACACAGTTGCAAAATGTCATGATATTGTTAAATGCATACCATGACACCTCATCTGGGTCCATAAAAAATTCAGACCTCAAACTAAATGGAGGGAGTGGCTTATGTCAATAAAATCATTCAGGATCATTTAGGAAGGGAACAGTACTGAAAGCTGCAGGCTATTTTGCTCTCTGCCTAGCCCACAGTAACTCTCAAATAAGAATATTGAACTGAACTAGATTGACTTGTGTCCTTTACTCTGCTCAGTACACTGCTTTCCCGACTGGCATTTAAATGGAAATATCACTATTCTGCAGCATGGCACAAAGGCTAAATATAACAATGTGCTTGCTGACAGCTTATGTTCAAGTTGCTCACCTGGATGATGTGTCAGTGAGTACTAAAATGCAGACACCCCCAGCAGTAATTCCCAAAGATGTGGTTCACTGATGATTAGCAAGGCCACAGGAAATTGTCCATAAACCATAAGGGATTCATCAGGGCCTCGTGTTCAGGGAAGACAGTGCTTGCAGAGCCACATGGCTGCTTCTCCATTGTAGGAACCCGGATGGCCAGCCAGGGTCAACAATCCTTCAGAACTGGCCCTGAAAAACAAATAATTTAGGATAATGTGTTTCTCTAGGACACACAGACCCAGCATGGGGGTTGATCACAAAAAGATCACATAGTTAGGCACACTACCACCCCAATCTAAAGCATTACTGTGCCTAACTACGTGACTAAGAACCACTCTTTCTTCCAGACACAAGAGATCAGATTTGGTTTTGGATCTGATTCATCCAAAATAGCTGACAAGGGCAGTAAATCCTGGATTTGTTTCTTTCTGATTTATTCCCAATGCTGCTGAGTAATTCCCTTTTATAGAACTGTGTTGTTGAGATACATGTCTCACTCTTAATTCCACTTCCTTTTACTTCTCTAACTATTTTCTTGCAGAAGATATCAGTGAAGGGGAAAAGTGAAGTAGATGGGGACATGGCATACAGGCAGAGGTTTACTACAAAACCCTCCCCTACTTGTTGTAACTGAAGACACTTGAAAGAAAAGACAGAAACAAAGCTGGGTTTTACACAGTGTTCTCAAATGTTGTTGAACTCCCACTTGTTACAGTTATGACTGCTTTCTTTCTCCTGCTCTGAGTTTAAACAATTTTCAGTGGGAGTCCTCTACAGTGGATACTTCTGAGCAGTTGGCACTGATTTTGCTGTCTCTTATATTCCAGTCTCCTATTTATGGGAAACAACACATCCTCAAAAAATGTCCAGGCTGATCTAGAAATCTCTAATTTTAACATAAATTAGTATGATATTCATATCCCCCTCTTCTGTATTCTTTTCAGAATTTTGCATCTGAGGTGTGAGTCTTGTCAGCCCTCAATCTATGCAGGCCTGAAGTGAGAGAAATGGCTAGCTCCAGGGAAATTGCATCCCTCAGCCCTCGCTTCTTAAATCGAAACTTGGAGCACGACCTTTAAGTAATCTTTCAGTGTGTGACTCTTGTAAGACGTTCTCTTTGGTGACCTTGGTTATTACTTTTGGGGCTGTAACATTGTTGTAACTTGGTTTTTCTGTAATTGGCATGACACAAGCCAGCCTGACAGCCTAACATTGTCAGTGGGACAGGGATTGCAGCTCAGCCACCAGAAAGCAAAGTTCAGCTGCCTGAGGCTGTCTGTAATATGATAATTGGATCACCACATGTTGGTGACTCAAAACCAGTAAGAGAGCGATGGGACAATTCAAACCCATGCATCTGGGAGGGTCTTTGTGCCCAGCTTCTTCCCAAAACCCCAGTCCATTGGCAATGACCTTTTTTCCTCAGCGAAAATGCCCTGAGGCAATTTTACAAGTGGTTTTATAGTTCCAAATAGAATAGTAATATTTTGGGGGCTGAACCCCATGAAAACAACTCAGGAAAGTAGCTTTAATCCACAAGTTACTACTTTTTCATTAGTGCCAGTATCATCCTTAATTATTCTGAACTTTTACATTTGATGCCTCTTAAGTTTTGCCCTGTGTTTTGAACACCAGTAATCAGATATAAATGGTCTATAGCTCTGAGCATTGAAGGCAAGTAGACTTCCGATAATTTTCATCCTTTTTTTAGAGAACAAAGAGTTGTGCGAAGCACAATACATTATATCAGTAACCAAAACTTCATAGAAAATGTGGGACACGAGAGAAAAAAAGTACAAAACCTACCGAGCACTGAGACTGACCCCACGTTTGCTGAGGACGGTGCTTCCCAGAAATATAAATCCCCATGCCTCCCCACCCAGTCTTTTCAGATGATGTCAGAAAAGGTCTAATAAAATGTTCTTGTTTTAGTTAATCATTCCTTCAAGTTCTCCCAGTCAAACTGAGTTGCACTCCATGAGGTCAGCACGCTCCTTGTACTCACAGCCAATGTTCCCTTTTTTCATTAATATATCGACAGCGTAGTTTACTTCAGTAACACAGCAGCGTCAGGGCCTCATTTTCCATGGCATGAAACTGTTCCCATTTCACCTGCTAGCAAACACAGCCCTGCTTTTTTTCTGAAGTAGACAGCCTGTTCCTATCTCGTATGCCTTGACTTTGTCTTGAAAGTTTCTCCTGACAATGTACAGGCCAATTTGTGAGTTATTACCCAATCCCCCAAAGTAGCTTAATGTCTTTCCCACGGTGAAGAAGGTAATTTAGAAAAAATGTTCTCAAAGCCACCTTAGCTGTGACTGAGTTATTATCTACAGTCCTTATTCCTAGCTTGTCATATGTGGGAGCTGTAAAGCTAACTGCAAACTGGGAGGCATGAGTTTAAAATATGTCAGTATTGTCAGTGTCTAACGAGTTCTAAAATATGAAGATGATTTTAAAGGTTTTGTAACTTTCTCAGGCTGTCAGAGACATGCTAACTAAGAAATCCAAAGGAATTGCAGAATCAGAGAAGCCCCCAAGGTGAGGGGGCAATCCTTCTCTTCCCAGCTGTCAGTGATGGGAAGAAACCAAAAGCGAGAAAATATTTGAAGACTGAAAAAAAGAGATGCGGCAGAACAGTCCCACTTTTAACAGAGGAAGAAAGGCATAAAAAAAAGTTGGAAGCTCTAAGTGACCCTGGAAATCTTAGGAGAGAGATTTGATCCTGGTCTCTGCAAGGTAAATAAAGCCCCAGATCAGCTAAGGAGAAGTCCTGCAGATAAACAGGCTCCATAAATGCATTTTCTTGCTTCATGTTTTTCTTTTGCAACATTGCTTGCAATTGCAATAACTAAAACATTGTTTTTAGCTTGCTGATGTACAATAAAACATGCAAATTTCTTCTGATTTTCACCCAGCATTAAAAGCAGTTCCAGAAAAATCTGACACACAATAACATTCCTGAAGATGATGTACCGCAAATGGCATTTTTAGTATCAGACACAAAGACAGACACATCTGGGGCTCCCCAGCCTGCAAGATGGTTTCCCCTAAAACTGTGTTTGTGAACTGAATAATCAGATGTTTAGGGAAGGAGAGAAGTCTCCCTCACTGGTCGTCACTATTCCTTCTTCAGCTACTAGGGAAAAGCAGCTGCACAGCAACCAAAATCTTTACAAAGATGATAAAAGCAATGGCCAGTAAAGGTGATCAAATGATTGAAAATTAAAAAGTAGGATCTGTGGGGAAATCTGAAATCAAAGAGATTCTTAATCAGGCAGAAAACTACCTGAGAGAGACTCAGAGACCACTTATCTCCCCCAAAGGAGAATGATTTTCTGTTTCTATGAGGCAAATCAGCATGGATTTAAGAGCGTGGAAAATATGCAGGTCCTGCAAAAAGGCAAGGGGGTGTTACCTTGGAGCAGCCTTGCTTTTATGTCTTGCTTCAAATTCAGTAATGGAATTCCAGGAGCCAATAAATATTTGAAGAACAAAGCAAGTACTCTTACATTTCCAGAAAACAAAGAATTAACAAGAGCTTCATGGCAGCTTTTTTCCTAAACTAAGCAAGGAGTGTTGAGTGTTTTTCACATGTTAGATAATGAATCTTGAAATAAAGGATAATTCAGAAACTAGCTTTCTGAGAAACCAGTGGGAGGATGGTTGGTAGTTTATGTTAAAATTCTTTGTATGAGTTAAATACATTTCCCTCAGTCCCATTTCTGCCTGGAGGGAAGCTGAGAGCAGAATAGTCTATTGCAAATTCTTCTGGAACTGTATTTTCAGCATTGGCTGTTTAGGGAAAGAAATAGCAAAAGGGAGGCAAAATTTAGCAATATGTTAAATCTGTGATTACATAATTTTTTAGCTGTCTTTTTATTCTAACATGCAAGACAACACATGTCAGGAATTCTAGCTTGAAAGGGTTTAGGCGGAATCCTATCATTTTAGGCTGAGAGAGTTTCACTGGTAAGCATGGAAGTCCTCTGGGTCTTCCCAAGGTGTGTGAAGTGCAGTTGAATTTACAGGGTGCTTGAACTGGGGAAAAAAAAGAGGTGATCGGTTTTGAGGGGGGATAGCAGCCAGACACAGGGGTGGCTATGGAAGGACCTGATCCTCTTCTGGCATGGATAAAGAGCTGGGGCTGAAGGACACTTGGGAGCTGGGTCCTGCCTTGCTGAGTGGTTGCAGGTATTGGATGCATCATCTCCTGGAATATTACTGTGCATCAGATTTCTCTGGAACTGCTTTTAATGCTGGATGAAAATCAGAAGAAATTAGCGCTTTTTGCTGTACATCAACAAGATAAGAGTGATGTTTTAATCATTGCAATTGCAAGCACTGTTGCAAAAGAAAAACATCAGGTAAGAAAATGCAAAGGAAACATTCCTCAAACTGCTTTCCCCTACTGGCTCCTGCTGGCCCAGAGTGTTTGGCATCTGTGCTACCAACTCCTTTCCCCCCCAGCATCCAAGATGTCTGACCCTGGGAAAAGACCCTAACCACACCATCTCCCAATGTCCCCTGGTGAGGATCCCAGGGTGCAGGGCATCCACCCAGCTATACAACAGCTCGGCACAACCTGGTCCTGTCCAATCTGCATGTATAGCCGGAACCAACATGTCTCAGCCAAGGATAC
>VYZT01006615.1:0-10297 GCA_013400735.1 Pomatostomus ruficeps | reverse complement strand
GGTACGAGAAGTTTGGTCTCGAGAAGTTTGGTCTCAAGGAGTAGCAAAAAATATTCCTTTCAAGGTCAAGTCCCAGAATTGCATCTGGTCTCAGAAAAGACCAGAGTGCAAAGAAGCAATTTTTCTGTAGAGCAGTTGGCTAAATTGCTTCAGCTGTTGAGTAGAACTAATAACAGCTTACACTATAAAGAATACAATACATGCTAAACTCACCACAAATCTCCCAAAGGTTTGACAAGGCCAGTTCACAAGGTCCTCTGTTCATTCAAACTTTAAGTAAAAAATACACTCAGGACAATTATAAGGCCAATATTGGGAACAGTTTTTTACATAGGTACACAGGATAAGTCTTTTAAGAAGGTAATTGCTATGCTGTCACTGTGAGCAAGCAAAAAGTCAGAGAAAATGTCCAGTTAGAGAGCCTGAGAAACAAAGGGTTTAGCCCTGCACAACTGACAGATCTGATGTTGTTTTGCTTTGTGCAGGCAATAAATAAATAAATAAATAATAAATCAGACTTGCACGGACTTAGTAGCTTTCAATTGCCTCCTAAGACAAGCGCTGTGCAGCTACAGAAAAACCATGAAAATCAATGCCTCTGAACAATCTACAGCTGGATTTAATACCTGAGATCCCTCTTCAAAATACCAGTGGAGGTGCTCTCTTCCAAGCATGATTTCACAGTACTCAGTACTGAGAAAGACAATGGTTTACTCTGCACTTGTGAAAAATGAGCCCTTCTGAATGTCAGAATAAGCATCTCTTTAGGCACCAGGGAACTAATTTTCCAGAATATGTCGAAAAATTCTTTGAAAATGGCAACAGTGTTAAGCTGGGCCCCAGCTTCAGGCACGGGTCTGCAGTGTTAGGGGACAGTACGTGGAGCACTCATACTGTGTGGACCTCCATCCTACTCTGGGCTGAAACCATGTGGTGAAAAGGGTAGAAGAGGTTGGTTTAAACCACAGATGTCAAAGAACTTGATAGTAAGAAAACCCCTGTGCACTTATTTGAAGGATGTATTATTGCACTGCTTCAATTTATCCAGTTTCTGCTGCTCCTATAGCATATTCTTATTGTGAGACCACATACTTCCTACTAGAGCTACAACTATTCTAGGATTTAAGCACTGTGATATCTCAAACTATTCCAATTTCCTTCAGACTCTGAAATCAGAAACAAAACAGCTTTAATATTTATGCTTTCAAAAGGATGATGATGACTTTGAAATTTTCAGTTAAGGAGCTACCTTGAGACTGTTACAACAGCAAGGGAAAAGAGTAAATTGCACAATCTTGACCTTTTAAAATGTTCTCTAATATATCATGTAAAAAAAAGTACAGTATTAAATAAGAAATTTGTTAGCCTTCAGCACAGAGGCAGGTTTATTAGCAAACAACTAAGTAGAACAAAAAAATCTATAACCCTGATCTTATTGAAATAATTACAGAATCTTTAAGGTCCCAGTAGGCATATACAGAGAATAAGATGGAGCACAGAGAAAGAGCACAGTAATGAAAACAGACAGAAATAGGCCATTCATCCTACCTTTTACTTAGTGCATACAAATGACTGTCAAAAGTAGAAGACAACATAAAAATGATTACTGACCAAAGAACAGTCAAAATTTCTTTTATATTACTAAAGTCTAGGAATCTGTGGGATAAAATTAAAATGAAAACTCACATTCCTGACAAGAAAATATTGTAAAAATTTATTTGTATGCCTAATTGGCACTTTAAAAAAAAAATCTGTAACATTGCAAAGTCAACAATAAATCTATTTGAAAAGTACTTACTTAAAATCAGAAGAATCTCACCATTTAACTGTTCTGTATCCTGGCTATAATATATTCAGTGGAGATTTAAAATACACATGAATAAAGTTTTCAAAATTTAATCAGATGAAAACATATAGATACATTCAAATATCACACTGAGAGGAAAAGATCAGATATCTGGCTAGCTACAGTATGCAGACATATATGCCCAAGTTGGCAAACCTGTAGCAAACTTATCTTTTGAATTTCCTTTAAAATTTGTTTGGCTTTGAGTACAAAACTTAATGGCACAGAGGAACTTTTTCACAAACCAAAGCAATGAGAATGATGCTGCTATGCTTTCTTGGGACAGACTGAAAAGCAGAATATGACTTCTCCACACTTTCTCCTCTACCCCTGGGGTGGACTGAGAGATCTGGGCTTGTTCAGGCTGGAGACAAGCAAGCTCCAAAGGAGACATTTCACAGCCTTTCAATATATAATAATATATTGTTTAATTAAAACAGTTTAATATCTTTATTGATGACCTAGATGAGGGGATTGAGGCTACCATTAGCAAATTAGCCGAAGACACCAAATTGGGTTGGAGTGTCAATCTGCTGGAGGGCAGGAGGACTCTGCAGAGGGATCTGGACAGGCTGGATAGATGGGCCAAGGCCAGTGATACGAGGCTTGACAAGAGCAAGTGCTGGGTCCTACAGGCAACAATAACCTCCTGTAGCACTACAGGCTGGAGGCAGAGTGGCTGGAAAGGGGCTGAGTGGAAAAGAACCTGGAGTTGCTGGTCAACAGCCAGATGGACATGAGCCAGTGTGTGCTGAGGTGGCCAAGAAGGCCAGTGGCATTCTAGCTTGGATCAGAAATAANCTTCAGCTGTGCAAGGGGAGCTTTAGGTTGGACATTAGGAAGCATTTCCTCCCAAAAAAGAGTTATGAGACATTGGAAAGGGCTGCCCAGGGAGATGGTGGAATTACCAACCCTGGGGGTGTTTAAGGAAAGACTGGACATGGCACTCAGTGCCATGGTCTAGCTGAACTTGGTAGTCTTGGGTCATAGGTTGGACTTGAGGTCTTTTCTAACCTAATTGATTATGTGTGATTCTGTGGTAAGGGGGCTTATAAGAGAGATGGAGAGAGTTTTTACCAGGGCTTCTACTTCTAGAAGGGGAAACAGTTTTAAACTGAGAAAGGGTAGATCTGGACCGATTATAAGGAAGAAATTCTTTACTATGGGGGCAGTGAGGCACTGGAACTGATTTTGTCTGGAGAAGCTGTTGATGCACCATCTCTGGCAGTGTTCAAGGCCAGGTTGGATGGGGCTCTGAGCAACCTGATCTAGTGGAAGGTTTCCTGCCTGTGACAGGGAAGTTGGAACAACATGATTTTTAAAGGGCTATTCCAACCGAAACCATTTTATGATTCCTGTAGTGCTGAATTAGATGAAGCTGTTGCGCATAGAGACAACAACTGCTTTTCTTTAAGAGAGCCAAGATATCAGCCTCTTCTTGCCCCTCCCTTTTACTTGAACATGGAGGGGGTATGTAGGCTTTGTACAAATTACTTGTCACATGCTGCAAAATATGCAATGAGATTTTGGTCTACAGAACAGGAAGCCACCTTCCTCATGCTTCCTTTCTTTCAGGAAAAACGAGATACTATGCAACCCTAAAATAAACTAGATATTTCCCCTTTCCTGTCTTCCCCTATATGTGCTAAAATCAGTTTGGTTTTCTTTTAATCAAACAACCTCAACTATGCTTTGACATTAACCTATAGTGAGCCTTCTTCACCTTCACAAGGAATTCTGTAAAATGTCTTTCGCAAAAGTGAATGAGATAAAGGTAAATGATGTTTCAAACCACACTGCGTATTGTGGGCAGCTACTGAAAGCTATTGAAAGCAACTCCCAGTTTACAGAACTCAGACTCCCAGATGTCATTATAATAGAAATATCTTTCCAAAAGATAGGGAGAGTAAATACTGTTGTGAGGGAAAGGCTAAATTACATAGAACACAGCATTATGCAATTGTAAAAACACTTCAGAAACACTACAATCTTTTATTTACATCTTCCACATTTCATGCATAGCAGTATCCATTCCCTTCTTTTCCCTCCAGTTGAGAGGAAGCGCTAATAATCACACATCGAAGGAGACCCAGAAATATTTTCAGGACAACTGCCATTCCCTTTGCTTTTCCTGGAGAGAAGGAAGTATGTCTAATCATGGTCATAGCTGGAATAAAGAAATCTTAATTGTGGCATAAGTGTGCAAAAAGAATGGCTTCATTAGGCTTTCCTAATTCTACCAGGTTGAGAGAACAAACATGCTAGAGATATATTTTTTAATTGTTTCTCTGCACAGTAAGTAAAGCTGCAACTCCTTTTGAGGGTTTATGTCTATGCCAAATGCCAGTTTCAAAGTCCAGCCTGCTTGGTTTAATATTTTGAAGCATTTAGACTTTGGTGCATTTTTTTTCAAATATGGAAAGTACTTTTCAAAATAATTTCAACTCCCTCTATATATTGCAGGTTTCAATGATAACACTTACTGTTTCCTAGAGATTAAAATCTGCTACTTTATACTAAAAAATAAGTGTTTTTTAAAACCATTGTGAGCAATGTTAGTGCTCTAGTGGCTCATATCCTGCTGTTTCAGGAACTACCATACTTCCTGCGAGCTACCAGAGCCATAACCACTTCTCCTGTCCTTGTGCAATCGCTGGCCAGGTTGCCATTTGTACTGTGGCTCCTTCGCCCTGCACTGGCTGTGCAGCAGCATTCCAAGGAAGGTATGCATCCTACAGTTCTTTGCCTGTTCATACTTTGCTTCTGCAGGGTATAAACTGCCTCTCCCTGTAAGAAAATACCTGAGGTAATCCAATCACACTACATCTTGGCAGGGAAAAGAGAGGGAGAGTGTTTTGCTATTTATTGTAAAATGCCGAAAAAAAAGATAGCATAAGTTACTTATTTGGAGATGATACAAAAATGTTAAATGGGAAATGAACACTATATTTAACCTAGCCACATGACAATTTAAAATTATCTTTATTTATTGTGAAATTGCAAATCTTAATGTTCTCTGCAGATTTTTTAAACTTTATGTTAGTGATCAGAACAAGTTTTCACTATAAAATTCTATGGTTCATTCTGAGTGAGCCCTTTAGCAGAAATTAAATGCTAATATACAAGGTATAATTAGAATACAGTATGCATACTGAAGCTTCTTACTACTTATGAACATTATTTTCAAGGTATGTGATTCCCCTCTTTTGACTGTGAGGGCACAAACTAGAACAAACACATAGTGAAATGCATGAAATTCATTATGCAGCTTCTCAACTGCTCACAATATTCCTATTAAAAATGCATAACAGTGTTTTTACAAAGGGTCAACATTGTGCACTTTGATTTAACAAAGAAAATGCTTTGCTGAATGTTTTAAACATTTCTCTGTGGTGCACAAGGGTAGCAGAATTTCTGCTCTGCTCCTTCATTGTTTTTATTTGGAAGACAGTCCAGTCTCCAGATATGCAATAACAACAAGGCAAATATTTACATGTTAATAAAGGCTTAGCTTACTCTAGTCAGGGAGGTTCTGTTCAAACCTGATGGGGACAACCATCTGCCAGGGAAAAGGATTTTAAACTGATGGTGAATGCTGCACAGAAGCATGGAACAAGCCCATTCCTGGTTCCCATATCACACTTCCTCTCCAGACCTGGCTGCTTAATGCAGGCTGCACCATCCACCTGAGGACACACCACAAAGACAGTCTGCTAGGTCCTTGGCCCTTTCTACTCTTTCCTTTTCTTGCAATTTGCAGAATGCAAGCCTCAAACATTGTGCCCTCTAGTCATTGTCACACAATTAATTATACACAATTTACTAAGTTTCAGTTTGACCATCTCCTGCACACCCAAGCCACATGCCTCTCTAGATAGGAGAGCCTCAGACGCATCAGTAACCAAAATAAATTGCTATAAATTACTACTTTGTTCCAACAGATCACAATGAGACTCATTACAGATAATGTTTAATTTTCTGACCTCTCAGAAAACTATCATAAGCCATCACCCAAAACTAACAGACAACTGGTTTTGACTGGGATAGAGTTAATTTTCCCCATAGTGTCTGGTATGGGACTGTGTTTTGGATTTGTGCTGAACACAGGGTGGATAATAGAAAGATGCTTTTGTTGTTGCTGAGCAAGACTTATACAATGCAAAACCTTTTCTGCTTTTTGTGCTGCCAGGCTGGTGAGGAGGCTGGGGATGCATGGGAGGGTGGGAGGAGACACAGCCAGGACAGGTGACCCCAACTGACCAAAGGGATATTCTAGACCATATGGCATCATGTTCAATGTATAAAGTGGGAGGAAGGAGGAGAAAGGGGGATGTTTGGAGTGATGGCATTTTCCCCAAGTAACTCTTATGTGTGATGGGGCCCTGCTCTCCTGGAGCTGGCTGAACACCTGCATGTCCATGGGAAGCAGTGAATTAATACCTTGTTTTGCTTTGCTTGTATGCATGGCCTTTGCTTTCCCTATTAAACTGTCTTCATCTCAATCCACAAATTTACTAGCTTTTACCACTCTGATTATCTCCCCAATCCCGCTGGTGAGGAAGTGAGCAAGTGGCTGTGTGGAGCTTGGTTGATAGCTGGGTTAAACCACAACAGCAGACAAGAATTAGTAAGGTTTTCCTGATTTGTCTATGAACTGTCTAGTTTCATTTTACCATTTAACATTGTGTTTGCAAGAGCAATTACAATCAGGACACAGCTACTCATCATGAGAAGTGTAGGTGAAGCCTGAACCTCCACCTCCACCTGTAACTCCACAGGTTTTAGCAGAGCAACTCCAGAATTAGGCTGGAGGGCTTCCACATGCCATACAGCCTAGCTGGAGCTCATTAAGAGACAGATTCCAGCTCAGTTTTTCTTCACTAAGGCAGCGTGCAGTAATGTGCCTGCAGCCACCTGCCCTGAGCAGGTGGGGGTCTTCTCCAGGGCAGCCCAGTGACTACCCTTTCCCTCCCTCACTTGCTGAACCAGGATGGGGAAAAGGACAGTGGTTGTGTGGCAGAGTCAAGGGCTGAATCTTAATCCTAGAGAGCTCATGCACCTCATGCATATTTCGGGCAAGCTAGGTCAGGCCAAGAATCAGCAACTGAAACCCAGATGCTCACCCCAGCCTAGACTGTAGTCTTGCTTACTAAATATTTTGGGCCAGTCACTGAGCTGGACTGTGCACTGACCCCTTCCTGTGTGACTGCAGCGTGTGAGACAAGAGGGTGAGCTCTCCAGACATGCTCTGGGATGGAGTTAGGACCTGTTCCAGCACACGAGCAGCTCTGGGAGTCACAAGTGTTGAGACTCTCCCAGTTGAGACGCTGTCTTTGAGGATCAGGTTCCTAGCCATCGAACGTGAATGGGTGGAACAACCAATTACTTTGTATTACTTTGGCTCCCAGTACATGCTAAATCAGTCATAAGCTCATGTGCAGCCTGTTCTGAGGATTTGACAGCTACTACACACTTTCAAGTTGATTCCTACCAGTTTGGAGCTTCTCAGAAACAAACATGGACAACTGCAGAGAGAGAGATTCACACATTTGGCAGAAGTGCCTTCAAAACTGAAGTTTGAAAAGAGAGTGCTAGTATTAAAGCACTATAAAAAGATACCATGAAATAAAAAAAAAAAAAAAGTAGAAACAGTTTGACAAATTATAGCCCAAATTCTGAAAGCAAAAAGTTGCTGAAGGTATGTAAGCCTATATGTAAATAAATGTGTGTATATATGGGTATAGATACAATATGAATGACAGATTGAAGCATCTGATCTACATACCAAAAAATTTTGAGCAGATTGTTAATTTATTTTAAACTGCATAGTAACACTTCTAAAATGCACTAATCACAACAATGTAAATACCCTTTAAGATTCATGTAACATACATATTTAGCTGATTTTATGTTTTTAGGGATTAAAAATGCAGATATAAAACCTTTTTATAATCTGATGTGCTATCATCCATGAAAAAGATTGAATGCCATCAGGAGATCCAAGCATCTTTGGTAGAAAAAGTCGTATATGTATTCTTGAAATATGAGATATTAACATTGCATTGTCTAACTGACACGTTATCCTTAAATCAACTTTAGATACTATTTTAATGATGTAATTGTCATCTGTGAATAAAGAAAGATAGTGAGAAATGAGATTTTGAGGATAAATAGCCTGATCATAGTTAAGGACTGTGCTACATACCCCTTGGGTTTATTTTGTTGGCAGGAAAAACATGTCAAGGATCATGCAGTTCATTTAAGTCCAGCAGAAAACATTTACTTTGACTTTTAGCTTTATTTAACCTTGAAATACCATTGTAAATTTGGGGGTAATTAAAAATGCATTGTTTAATTCTACAGAAACCCAGTCTACCTGCTCCCAGTAAAAGCTGCACTTCTTTCTAAAGATTTCTTTTTAGATGTGATGATTTTTTAATTTCCAGATACTGAAGCACACACGTAGACCCTCACCCTCATCTTGATATCATATGCTCTTTCCTCTCAGTTTTTCCATGACTAGGTCTCCACTTTGCTGCTTAGAGAAGTCTGGGAAAAACTGCTCTGAGAGCTGGAACATCATGAATCAAGTGTCTAAAATGATACTTACACGGGTTTCAAAACAGAGATCCAGTTGAGAAAATGTCTACTCAGTTCATGTCTAACAATGACAGAGTTTAGGTATCTATTTATATTCCGATAATATCTTTTTGCCCAGATGTGTAGTACTTCATCTTTGAATACAACCAGAGGTTCTTAAGTTTCATAAAGAGAACATCTTATCTGATAATTCATGTGTAGTTCTAAAAAGTCAACAACCAATAAGTCCCTCTGCTCAAGACACTGCATCACTTCACTTTTTTTCCTGGATTAAGCCAAACAAAATTTTTGTATGAGGAAAATGGATTGTATGCCATTCCTTATTTGTTTAGTAGCACACAGTCATTAATGGCCATCTTTATTTGACAAGAGAGCTGAGCTTACTAAGATAGTCAGTTACATAGAATCAACAATTAAAAATATCCTGTCTTGTAATTTGAACTCAAGAAGGAGTTCATTTTTGCTCTCACATTCAGAAAGAACAGAAATAGCCTAAATAGGAAAACACTTTCCTGGATGTCACAGGTTCTGCCTAATTTATGTACGTGTTGCATGTGCAATAGAATAGGGAGAGAAATCTGCAGAACTTTTCATCCGTTCAGGTTCAGCTGGGTCTTGCCAAAGTTTCAAACAGTTTTTTCACATACAAAGTCCAAACGCAACATGGCTACCACCATGCCTAGTGCTTCCTCCTTGCCAGAGACAGCTCTGAGAGCCACATGGAAATGTACATAAGACAGAGGCCCTGGAAAACCAAAACTAAAATATGAAGCCCATCTTAACACAACTCCTTAAACCGAAAGTTATTAGGCACAGGACTGCATTTGTGAGCAAGATAGTCTTTAAGGAATAACTATTCACTTAATGCATTTCACTACACCAAAAATCTTCACCTGAAGGAAAAGATCACTTGAAAAAGACTATAAAACCAAAGTACATAATTTGTTTCTATGTAACTCTTGATTTGAGAAAAATATCAATAAATCCTGTAAAATAAGTATTTGATTTTGAGATAATAACAATGACTATTAATTTTGTATTTAAAGAAGCAAGACTAATGTTCCAGTTCTCTGTTTGGGAAAATATTTTGATAATCAAATTAACTAATGGCATGAGTATAAAACATTATTCAATTTTCACAGCCAGGAAGATAATCTGTATCGATGATTTGGAACAGTGATTCATATTCATATGGTTTTTTTTAACTAGCAGAGATATTGAACATTGTCATGTTTATTTAATTAGATTATTTTATTTTGTTTACAAAGATTGAATTTAAGAAGGAAATTGGAACTATATAACAAAAATCTGCTTTTAATAAAAATAAATTATCTAATTATTCATTTTTAAATGCATTTATTTTAAGCTTTTATCTCTTCTCAAATTTATGCTTAGGAAATGTAACTAGGTATTGAAAATGGTGGCTATACAGGTCTGTTGTAGTTTAACTCCAGCTGGCAACTAAATGCCACCCAGCTACTTGTTCACTCCCCCTTCCTTCCCAGTAGAATGGGGAGGAGAGTTGGAAAAGGTAGAACCTGTGGGTTGAGATAAGAACATTTTAATAACTGAAGGCAAAGCAAAATCTAATACTACTACTCATAATAACAATAATAATTTTAATGAAAGGAGAGATAATAAAAAGAGATGGATAAAACTCAAGAAAAAAAAGTGGTGCCCAATACACTTGTTCACCATCTGCTGACTGATGCCCAACTCACTGCCCTTCCAAACAACTCCCCTCAGTTTGTATACTGGGGATGAAATTCTACTGTATGGAACATCTCTTTGGCCAGTTTGGGTCAGCTGTGCTGGCTGTGATCCCTCCCTTCTTGTGCACCTGCTCACTGG
>VYZT01006614.1:0-11178 GCA_013400735.1 Pomatostomus ruficeps | reverse complement strand
GGATTGGATTGTCTGCAGGATAATTGCCCTCGTGGTGACACAGAGGGGACAGCTGGGCCCCTGCACTCTCATTCCTTTCTCTGGTATTTTCTGCTTTGGGCCAGCCTGAGGGAAGCTGTGCCCGCCAATATTTGTAAATTCAGTGAGAAAACAGAAAATCTCCCACTGGGATGGGGTGAAGGGACCCCAAACTCATCTCATTCCACGGCAGGGACAGTTCCCACTGGCTTTGGGCACTCCAGGGATGGGGCAGTCACAGCTTCTCCGGGAATCTCATCCCAGCCCCTCCCAGGGAAGGATTTCACCCCAATATCCCCCTAACCCTGCCCTGTGCCAGCTCCAAGTTGCTGATTTGCTCTAAAAGCCACATTTCACAAATCAATTCCCTCTCATCTGCGTTATCCAGCTCTGGATCCCGTTCCAGGGCTGGGACGTGCCAGCCTGGCACTCACCCGGTGTGCCCCAGGTAGGTGGCGTGGTGCAGGGGGGCGCGGCCCCGCGAGTCTCTTTGGTTGACGTCGGCCCCGTTCTGCAGCAGGAACTCACAGGCTATCAAGGAGCCCTGGCGAGGGAAAAGGGGATTTTTAACTCAATTCAGGATGCACAGGCTGGAGAATTCCCAGCTCCAAACCAGAGCTGAGGCCCCCCATTCCCGAGTGTGGTCCCCGTCCCCGAGCGTGGCCCCGATCCCGAGTGTGACCCCGGTCCCGGGTGTGGCCCCGTCCCCAGCGTACCCCCTTCACAGCCTGGATCAGGGGTGTTTTGTGCTCGTCCTCGTCGTTCACCCAGTTGATCTCGGCGCCGTGGGCCAGCGCCTCGGCCATCAGGGGCAGGTTCCGGGCCTGGGCTGCCCTGTAGATCAGCAGGCCGGNCCCCAATCCTGAGCGTGGCCCCCGATCCCAAGTGTGACCCCCAATCCAGAGTGTGACCCCCGTCCCCGAGCANGAGCCCTGGCGAGGGAAAAGGGGATTTTTAACTCAATTCAGGATGCACAGGCTGGAGAATTCCCAGCTCCAAACCAGAGCTGAGGCCCCCCATTCCCGAGTGTGGTCCCCGTCCCCGAGCGTGGCCCCGATCCCGAGTGTGACCCCGGTCCCGGGTGTGGCCCCGTCCCCAGCGTACCCCCTTCACAGCCTGGATCAGGGGTGTTTTGTGCTCGTCCTCGTCGTTCACCCAGTTGATCTCGGCGCCGTGGGCCAGCGCCTCGGCCATCAGGGGCAGGTTCCGGGCCTGGGCTGCCCTGTAGATCAGCAGGCCGGGGTGCAGCTCCCTCAGATCCTCCAGATCCGACGCCTCCTGCTCGATCTCGGCCTCCCCGCTGGACTCCTCCGACACCTCACACTCTGCCGGGCGGGGACAGTGGGGAGAGATCAGCCCAAAGCTTCATATTCCCGATTTTTTATGTCCTGGTCACCCCTCCTGCCTAAGTGAAGCCGTGCCTGCCAGTATTTGTAGAGTTCTGCCTTTATTTGGGGTAAATTCAGTGAGAAAACAGAGAATCCCACACTGGTTTGGGGTGAAGTGACCCCAAAACTCATCTCATTCCATGGGCAGGGACATCTCCCACCATCCCAGCTCCAACCTGGCCTTGGGCACTTCCAGGGATGGGGCAGCCACAAATTCTACAGGAATTCCAAAGCCCCATCTTCACAGGGAAGAATCTCTTCCCAAAATCCCATCTGGCAGGGCTAAAGATGTTGATGCAACAGAAAATCTCTGTTTTACAAATGAATTCCCCTAAACCCCTCAGTTCTGATATAAAATCTCTGTTTCACAAATCAATTCCCCCAAACCTCCTCAGCCCTGACATAAAATCTCTGTTTTACAAATGAATTTCCCCAAACCCCCTCAGCCCCGACAGAAAATCTCTGTTTCACAAATGAATTCCCCTAAAACCCTCAGCCCTGACATAAAATCTCCATTTTACAATTGAATTCCCCCAAACCCCTCAGCCCTGACAGAAAATCTGTTTTATGAATGAATCCCCCCAAAACCCTCAGCCCTGATAAAAAAATCTCTGTTTTACAATTGAATTCCCCCAAACCCCTCAGCCCTGACATAAAATCTCCATTTTACAATTGAATTCCCCCAAACCCCTCAGCCCTGACAGAAAATCTCAGTTTTACGAATTAATCCCCCCAAATCCCCTCAGCCTGAGGGAAGCTGTGCCTGCCAATATTTGTAAATTCAGTGAGAAAACAGAGAATCCCACACTGGGCTGGGCTGAAGGGATCCCAAAACTCATCTCATCCCATGGCAGGGACACCTCCCACTGCCCCAGTGCTGACATAAAATCTGTTTTACGAATGAATCCCCCCAAACCCCTCAGCCCCGACTCTCTGTGTTCTCCAGCACCGGATCCCCAGCCAGGAAGGTGCCCCAGGTCCCTCCCCAGGTGCCACCCACCCTCCTCGGTGACGCTGTCCACCACGGAGCCGAACACCAGGACGTCGGTGCTGCCGTCGGTGCTGCCGCCCAGGCCGCTGTCGCTGCTCAGACCTGCGGGGCCAACAGGACACAAAGCGAGGCCATTTTAACACCCCGGCCCCCCGAGATGTCACACGCACACCCCGCTGGCACGGGGACACCCGGGTGCCCACGCTGCCCTTCATGCAGGGACCTCCGACACTGCCGTGGCACCGCACCGGGGCTGCTGGGGACAGCCCTGGCACTGCCGTGGCATTGCACCGGGGCTGCTGGGGACAGCCCTGGCACTGCCATGGCACTGCTGTGGCACCGAGGGGCTGCTGGGGACAGCCCTGACACTGCCATGGCACTTGGGGCTGCTGGGGACAGCCCTGACACTGCCATGGCACTGCCGTGGCACCGAGGGGCTGCAGGGGACAGCCCTGGCACTGCCCTGACACTGCCATGGCACCACACCGGGGCTGCTGGGGACAGCCCTGGCACTGACGTGGCACTGCCGTGGCACCGAGGGGCTGCAGGGGACAGCCCGTGGGCAGCCCCTGAGGGATCGTGACGGAGACTGGAGCGGAGCAGCGGCAGAGACAGCTCGGCAGGAGGTTGTGGGGTGTCACGGGTGGATCAGGACACCCCTCTGCTCTCAGCACTGATTAATTTTCACTCCGGGCTCTCTCCTTTGTCACTTTTTTGTTGCCGTGGCTGGGCCAAATCACAGCTTGAGCTGAACTCTGAAAATCCACAGGCTCATCCAGCTTCCCAACTCCTCTTCCTTTTCCCACAGAGCTTCCCACCGTCCCTGCCTGGCCACCGAATGCTGCAGCTGAGTCCATCCACGAAATCCAGGGATCAGGGGATCCCAGACTGGTTTGGGTCAGAAGGAATCTTCAAGCTGATGTTCAGGGACACCTTCCACTGTCCCAGGCTGCTCCAAACCCATCCAGCCTGGCCTGGGACGCTTCCAGGATGGAAATCAAGAGATGAAGCCACAGGGACACACGAGGTGTCAGGGGCAGGGAAACTGCACCCAAAATTGCCAGGAAAATGAGAGAAAGGAAGGAAGGAGCAAGGCAGGAACTGCTCCTGCAGGAAGAGGGGTGGCACATTCCCTACATCCTGAGGGTGGCACATTCCCGTTGTCCTGAGGGTGGCACATTCCCTGTGTCCTGAGGGGTGACATATCCCCTACATCCTGAGGGTGGCACATCCCCTTTTTCCTGAGGGGTGCCACATCTCCTGTGTCCTGAGGGTGGCACATCCCCTGTCTCCCCAGGGGTGCCAGGCCAGCCTCGGGAAGCCTCTCTGGATTCACTTTTTTGCTGTTTTGATCTTCCCAGTTCCGCACGGCCTGGGAGTGTCCATCCCCCCAGAACTCCATAGGTGCCACCCCATGACCAGTCCTCAAACCCCTGGAGGTTTTGGAGGTTTTCCTGCAAAAACAAGCCTGGAAAAGCGTCCCCAAACCAGCTCTGTGCAAAGAGTGACACCGGGAACGGCTGCAGAAATCACAAACCGAGCCAGGAAACCACGGCAGGAGCAGACACCGAACCCCGAGGTGCTGAACCCCCAGAGCAAAGCCCCAGATAAAAATCAGGCTCTCCGTGGGTGCTCCCAAAATCCTGGCTCACGAGGAGCCCTCCAGCCCAGCTCAGCAGCCACAGGAGGGGGTGACACCCCAGCAGGGGAGGTTTCAGGCGGCCCAGAGCATGAGGGGCTGTTTTTAGAGGTGTTTTTATAGCAAGCCAACCCACGGCCTGGCGAGGACGGGAAACGTGACGGCAGCGAGGCCCCGTGGCTGCGCTCCACGTTTGCAGCCGAGCCAGGAGGGAGGATGGCACATGGATGTGGATGCAGCACGTTCCCAGCCCTGTTCTCGCTGCATCTGTGAAAAAATTGCTATTTTCTGCTCCTGGAGCAGGATGAGGCTCTGAGGAGTTTATTTTCTTCTCCAGGAGCAAAATGAGGTTCTGAAGGATTTGTTATTTTCTTCTCCAGGAGCAGGATAAGGCTCTGAGAAATTTGTTATTTTCTTCTCCAGGAGCAGCATAAGGCCCTGAAGGATTTGTTATTTTCTTCTCCAGAAACAGGATAAGGCTCTGAGGAATTTACTTTTTTCTTCTCCAAGAACAAGATGAAACTTTGAAGGATCTGAGGCACTCTCAAGTCCTGCACTTCCCATTGTTTTTATGGATTAAAAGCACGAAATTCCTTGAAACTGGAGCAGCCCTTCAAGCCCTGATTCAGACCTAGAGCACTTTTCTCCTTGATTCCAAGAGAGGAAAGCCTGGGAGTTTCTGCTGTGCTGAACTCAGGGCTACAAATATTTATCATAAATTCCTCCAAGGACAAGCACCTGAGGCAGGAAATTTAATAACTCCTGAGCTAAGGATGGTAACAAACCACAAAAACTCCGGGAGGTGGAACACAAAATAAATAAAATAAATAAATTTCCTATCTGAGATCCCACCTGTCCAGGATTAGATCCTCTGAGGAATTTTTTTCCTTTAAGGTGCAATAAACGCAAAACTGGAATCATTTTCCCTGTGGAAAGCCTGGAAGGAATCCCTGACCAGAAATCCATCCCTGCCTCGGGATTTTTTGGGGTGGAACAAGTGGAATTTGGGTGTCTCTTTTGCTGCTGGCTGCCAGAGCGTCACCTTACCTCCGTCCAGGAGGGACCCAGCGGGACCCAGCCCACTCCAAGGGCCACCTGCCAGCGGGTGCTGCAGGGAGATGTGGCTGGCACCTAGAGGAAGGTGGACGGGAACGTGAGGGGAGTTCATTGGCACAAACACAAAAAAAAAGAGAAAAAAAAAAGAGAAAAAAAAAAAATTGTCTGCAGCGAGACTCGGCTAAAAAATTAAAAAAAAAGTGAAAAAAAAAGTAAAAAAAAAAATGAAAAGGCAAAATGAAAAGCAGAATTAAAAAAGAAAAATAAATAAAAAAAAGAAGCCAATGGAATGCACGGGCTGGGAGTAGAAGATGCTGGGGGAAAAAAATCCCCATCCACCAGAAAGCCAAATGTCACGTTTGGGGTTTTAAAATCGGCGCGGTAACAGGGACGGAGTTTGTGCAACCGACTCCTGACCCCTCTGCTGGAATGTTCTCCCTCTCCTGGCATCCCTGGGGTGGTGGCCGTGCCCTGGGCCAGCTGGGAGGGACAGGAGGAGCTGCTGGTGGCACTTACTGCGAGGCCCGGAGCCCGCCCCGGTGTCGAAGTAGGAGAAGAGGGAGTCCAGCTCGTCCGGGCAGAACAGCGAGTCCCGGCGGAACTTCCTCTCCAGGGTGGCTGCTGCTTCACACAGGGAGTTTGGAGTTAAAAACGAGCAAATCTGACAATTCCCCCGCTGGGTTTGCACGCTCGGGGTCATGCACCCCAAAATTTAACAAATTGCTGATCAAAGTCACCCCAGAGCAGCCAGAACCTTCATAAGCAACCAAAATATCACAAATTTCTGACCAAAGTCATCCCAGAGCAGCCAGAACCTTCCTGAGCAACCAAAATTTAACGATTTCTGACCAAAGTCATCCCCAGAGCACCCAAAGCAGTCAGAATCCTGTCTGAGCAAGGAATATCACAAATTTCTGACCAAAGTCATCCCAGAGCAGCCAGAACCTTCCTGAGCAACCAAAATTTAACAATTTCTGACCAAAGTCACCCCAGAGCACCTGGAGCAGTCAGAACCTTCCTAAGAACCCAAAATATCACAAATTTCTGAACATAGTCATCCCAGAGCACCCAGAACAGTCAGAACCCTTCTTGAGCAACTGAAATACCACAAATTGCTGACCAAAGTCACCCCAGAGCAGTCAGAACCCTCCTAAGAACCCCAAATACCTCAAATTTCTGACCCAAGTCACCCCAGAGCAGTCAAAACCTTCCTAAGAACCCAAAACACCACGAATTTCTGACCAAAGTCATCCCAGAGAAGCCAGAACCCTTCCTAAGCACGGCCTCTCTTACAGAGGAAAAAACCAAAAGGATTTATTAAAAATCAGGAATCTGGAATAGTAAAAAAAATGCACAAAATGAGCTTGGAGATCACTGGGTCACCCTGGTCACCCTTTAGCCCCAGGAACCCCCTGGGTTTCATTTCAACATCAGGAAAAAGCTTCAAAGACCTTTCACAACCCCAGTTTTGCCTGGAGCTGGGACAGGTCCTGGAAGGGCCGGGGCTGCTCTGGGCAAAACCGGTGCTGCAAAAGGGCCCAGGGATGTGGACACAGCACATTCCCAGCTCTGTTATCCCTTCATCCATGATAAAATTGCTGTTTCCTCCTCCAGGAGCAGGATGAGGCTCCGAGGGATTTGCTGAAAACTCAGGAAAAGGCCTCAAAGATTTTTCACAACCCCATTTTGGCTCGGAGCTGCGGCAGGTCCTGGAAGGGTGGAGCTGCTCTGGGGGCACACAGAGGGATTGGGGACACGGGGACAGTGCCCACCTGAGGACAGCATGGCCGGGGAGGCGCTGCCCGGCTCCTGCCGGTACTTCCTGCGGGCGGCGGGCGCCCGGGAGCCGCTGTTGTGCCGCTGGCATTTCTTGACGCACCAGCGCCGCGGCTTCCGCTCGCTCTCGGCCAGCGCCTCCCCGCCCGGCAGCTTCTTCAGGAACTTCTTCTCCACGTACTTCACCTTGATCCAGGCCTCCTTGTCCTGCCTGAGGAGGGACAGGGCACACAAATTCAGGGGGTTTGCCCAGAGCAGCCATGAGGGGACGGAGCTGCTGCTCTGGGAGTTTTGTTTGCCTGAGGCCTAAAATGGAGGTTGGTCAACATTAAAAATGGCTCCTGTTGGGAGGTGTCAGATCTGGGGGAAATCCTGCAATTCCTGGTTGCTGAGCACGTTCCAGTGAGCTCCACGAGAGCCCAGCTCTGGTGGGTGGGATGAGCTGAGGAGGAACCCTCTGAAGCTCTGATCCTGCTTGCCCAGAGCAGCCATGAGGGGACGGAGCTGCTGCTCTGGGGCCTTTTGTCCACCTGAGGCCTAAAATTCCTATTTCTGCAACTTTAAAATATCTCCTGTTTCAAAACACGACCAAAAATTGCAGGGGGTTGGAGAGGAATGAGATGTTCAGCCCCAGGCACTTTGGGAGGTCTCAGCTCAGGGGTAAATCCTGCAATTCCTGGTTCTTGAGCACGTTCCAGTGACCTCCACGAGAGCCCAGCTGAGCTGGGGGGAACCTGAGGTATTTGGGGCCCTCTGAATCTGTTTTTCCGTGGATTTTGGGGCCCTGGAGTTGCTGTGTGGATAAGGGGGAGCTTTGGGCAGGCCCTGGCTGTGCCCCAGCCTCACCTGGAGCTCCCGGCCGTGGGTTTCTTCAGCCCCAGCTCCTCGCACTGCGCCTCGTAAATCTGGTTCATGGTGCTGTTGCCCAGCTCGCACATCAGCTGCAGGGGGACAGGGAAGGGGTTAAACCCTCAGGGAATCCCGGGAATCCCTCCATGCCCACCCCTGATGAAACCCAGCACTCACTTTGAGCAGCTCGGGCTCCCAGGAATCCAGCGTCAGCGATCGCACCTTGGAGCAGTGAACACCCAGGCTCCTGCAAGAGGAAGGAAACCCAAATTCTTTCACTGCCATAAAAAGCAGAACTCCCCTAAATTAGCCCAGTTCTGAGTTATCTCCGTGCCCAGATGCAGCTAAAATAGGGGCTGCTGTGGATAAACCAACACAGGGACGATTCCCACTGGATCTGGCTGCACAAACATTTCATCGGCTGCAATTCCAGCAACACCACTTTCCCTGGAATCCTGCAGCCCATCCCTGACCATTTTCCCTGGAATTCTGCAGCCCATCCTTGTCCATTTTCCCTGGAATTCTGCAGCCCATCCTTGTCCATTTTCCCTGGAATTCTGCAGCCCATCCTTGTCCATTTTCCCTGGAATTCTGCAGCCCATCCTTGTCCATTTTCCCTGGAATTCTGCAGCCCATCCTTGTCCATTTTCCCTGGAATTCTGCAGCCCATCCTTGTCCATTTTCCCTGGAATTCTGCAGCCCATCCTTGTCCATTTTCCCTGGAATTCTGCAGCCCATCCTTGTCCATTTTCCCTGGAATTCTGCAGCCCATCCTTGTCCATTTTCCCTGGAATTCTGCAGCCCATCCTTGTCCATTTTCCCTGGAATTCTGCAGCCCATCCTTGTCCATTTTCCCTGGAATTCTGCAGCCCATCCTTGTCCATTTTCCCTGGAATTCTGCAGCCCATCCTTGTCCATTTTCCCTGGAATTCTGCAGCCCATCCTTGTCCATTTTCCCTGGAATTCTGCAGCCCATCCTTGTCCATTTTCCCTGGAATTCTGCAGCCCATCCTTGTCCATTTTCCCTGGAATTCTGCAGCCCATCCTTGTCCATTTTCCCTGGAATTCTGCAGCCCATCCTTGTCCATTTTCCCTGGAATTCTGCAGCCCATCCTTGTCCATTTTCCCTGGAATTCTGCAGCCCATCCTTGTCCATTTTCCCTGGAATTCTGCAGCCCATCCTTGTCCATTTTCCCTGGAATTCTGCAGCCCATCCTTGTCCATTTTCCCTGGAATTCTGCAGCCCATCCTTGTCCATTTTCCCTGGAATTCTGCAGCCCATCCTTGTCCATTTTCCCTGGAATTCTGCAGCCCATCCTTGTCCATTTTCCCTGGAATTCTGCAGCCCATCCTTGTCCATTTTCCCTGGAATTCTGCAGCCCATCCTTGTCCATTTTCCCTGGGATCCCACACTCCATCCCCGACCATTTTCCCCGGAATCCCAAATACCACCTGGAGAACAGCAAACAGCTGGAGCAGGGATGGGGAAATCCGGGATTTCCCAGCGTTCCTCACCTCGATGTAGTAGCTGTCGGGGCTCTCCCGGTAGGCGGAGGCAATGCTGGCCTGGACCGCCTGGATCCAGGCCTGGCGCAGCTTCTCCGAGTCAGCCTGCAGCATGCAGCTCCTGGAAAGGCAGGGAACGGGCTGGGACGGGCCAGGGGACACCAGGGGGGTTTGGGAAAGGCTGTTCCCCTCCATCCTCAGCACAGGTGTTGAAACGGAGGCAGCGAAGGGGGAAAAATCAACCCAGTAAGGCTGGAAATCCAAGGGTGTTCCTGGTAAAGCTTCCAGGGAAAAATTAACCCTGCAAGGTTGGAAATCCAAGGGTGTTCCTTCTTCCCAGTCCAAACCTTCCAGGTAAAAATTAACCCCACATGGTTGGAAATCCAGGGGTGTTCCTGGCAAACCTTCCAGGGAAAAAATTAACCCTGCAGGGTTGGAAATCCAGGGGTGTTCCCCACCTCCAGGCAGGTCTGGCAGCTGTTTCTAAAAGCTGTTTCTAAAAGTTCTATAATTGGGCATTATCAATTAAGTACAACATAAAATTATGCCTTGGGGAGCCCCAGACTCACTTGGTGGGGGACACGACCTCAAAGCAGAACCTCCTCTCGATGTCCTCGCAGGGTTTGACCGTGCAGAGCCTCAGGTCCTCCACCACCACCGTCAGCACATCCTGGAGGGACAAAACAGGGCTGTGAGGGCTCCCTGGGCTGGGGGACAAGCAGGGAACTCCTGCCCAGATCCTCCAAAATCCCTCGTGCCCAAATCCTCTAAAATTCTTCCCAGATTCTCCAAACTCCCTCCTTCTCAAACCCTCCAAACTCCTGCCCAAATCCTCCAAACTCTGTCCTTGCCAAACCCTCCAAACTTCCTCCTTTTCCAAACCTTCAAAACTCCTTCCCAAACCCTCCAAAATTCTTTCCAAATCCTGCAAACTCCCTCCTGCTTAAACCCTTCAAACTTCTTCTCAAATCCTCCAAAAATTCCTCTTTTCCCAAAGCCTCCAAAATTCTTCCCAGACACTCCAAACTCCCTCCTTCCCAAACTTACCAAACTTCCTCCTTTCCCAAATCCTCCAAACTTCTTCCCAGACCCTCCAAAATTCTTTCCAAATCCTGCAAACTCCCTCCTGCTCAAATGCTTCAAACTTCTTCCCAAATCCTCCAAAATTCCTCTTTTCCAAACCCTCCAAACTGCTTCCTAAGCCCCCAAACTCCCTCCCAAGCCCCTCCTGGCCCGAGCTGAGTGAGGAGAGAGCAGAGCCATCCCCTCAGGTAACTCCAGGGAATTGGGAAGGGATTGGATGGGAATTTCCGTGGGATCACAGCTGGGCCCTCCCCAGCTTCCCGCACCGAGCAGGAAAATTGAACTAAAATAAATAATTATTTAATAAAAACCTTTTGGTGCCACTTTTCCGACCCTCATGGCCTTGCTGTCCCTCTGACCCAAATCCCTGTCCCTGTCACCCCCTCCCCGCAGGAGGCCCCAGCCCAGCAGCTGGTTAATGAGGCAGCTGGGTAATTAACACTTGGTTAATCCCCTGCTGTCACCTGGGGCGGCCTCACTGACCTTTAGCTTCTTCTGGTAGACCAGCTGGCTGTTCTGGATGGAGAACCACCTCCTGAGGGGGACAGACACACGGACAGACATCAGGACAAACAGACAGCTTGATTTTCCCATTTACATCTCCGTTAAAAATCGTGGAATTTATCCAGCAGCCTCATCATCCTCAGGGAAAGCGAAGGAAACCACCACTCCCACCAGGGAGAGAAAACTGGGGTACCTGAGCACGAAGAGTCATTAACGCGTGACACACTCTGCTGGCAAAAAATAAATTAAAAAATCGGGAAAATGAGGCGAGACGGCGTTCCCAGCCTTTTGTCACGGCTGAAATATTGAACAGAGAAAAGGCAACAAAAGGGGTTTGACAGGTGTGGGGAAAAAGGGAAAATCCAGGT